>JBCFYV010003508.1:4155331-4167496 GCA_039000515.1 Timema cristinae | reverse complement strand
GCGTGTAGAATTGGTTTACATCATGTGGGCAGAAAATAAAAAGTTTCTAATCAAATACACGCCTAAGCCCGTCGTAGTTCTGTACGAATGATGTTTTTGAAATCACTTAAATCGGGTTGCATCATATGCAGGGTACATAGTTCTCTATGGAATTTCGGTTCATCCTCCATTGTTTGGGGACTTTGAGATTGGATGATTGAAGATGGGCACACACACCATAAGACGTGCACTGAAATCAAACCCGTGGTTCCGTTCTGTACGGTCGGGTTTTTTCCCTGCTGATCAACTTTCCGAAAGAATAGCGCAACCCACCACTCTCGTGATCAACACTGATCGACATACCAAGCTTGAGACGCATTCGGTCACCATCTTTATCGACAAAAACTGCGTGGGAGAATATTTTGTCAGTTATGGTTTTCCACTCCATATAATTTCACATCTGACATTTATAGGCAAAAATACTTCCCGCACGTCTCATAGCCCGCATCAATTTCAAAGCATAGCTTCAGCCCTTTGTGGCCATTACTGTCTCATGTACGTTCTCTATTGTGCCTAGAACATTCCGATGAAAATCTTCCCAAAAATATTCTTGCCTATAGATCATACAGGCAATGACGCTAAGGTGGTGAGATATTACAACATATTTGTCAAGATTGTAGGGTTCTACCACCCTCAAGAGGCTGTGTTCAATCAGCGTGCGCCTGTAAAAGGGGCATCCCAATGGAGTTCTGGCCATAATCATGACAGTCGTTGAAGCGATCAAACATCATGGAAGGTCAAGTCGTTTGCACCCGCAAAGTAAAGCTAGTGAAGCCACTCATCATCACCAGTAGTTGCATCACTTTGTTCCCGCTGGACGAAGTCGATGCCAAACGAGTCATCGTTGGCATAAGCGTAATGAAAAACTATACGCCCTACGTCCAGCTAGAAAAATTCTGAGGGAATTTTGAGGTGTTTAACCGTTTAGTGTGACAAGAATTGGTCAGCTACAAGTCAGTCATATCAATGTTTTTCAGCAACACGCAACGTCCTCAGAAGATTAATCCGACTAATCATGAAGTATCTCTGAGACGCATGTACGGTTACCTTATGATCGTCATCAGCGAGAAACAAGACACTGGACTCAAACGAGTCGTCTATCTAGCACCTAGTGCGTCTTTGGCATATGTGGGACTTCATCGACGTTGCCATTGACCACCGGGATATGTGGTCGACATCCATCGCGCGCTATTTCAACGATTTGATCGACACACTCGTCATGGATATATGTGACACGCTGACTGAATCAGCGAATGCCATCGATCTCAACCAGCCTACGGTGGAAACTCACATCAGAAACCTGGATCTTATATTTGCTACCTACTATACACGTCATATCGTCGGTTTGGACTATTACATAATAACATAATTAAAAACAATTTTACTAGCATATCTAGGAGACACTGTAATTCAACGTGTGCACGAATATATGTACCATTCCTGTAAAAAATGTATAATAAATATTATGTATGATGTCTATTCAACCTTTAGTTTATCTCTGTAAAACCTGTAATGTTTAACAAATATATGTTTTGTAATATCTTGCTTTATTCACGCAAAACCTGTGTGTCCGTTACAGGTAGGGTAACCAGATTCAATTCTTGACTTGTCGAGCCAGCAAACTCACACCAGGCATGAGTCAACGGGTAAAAACCCATTACCACATAGGGGGTGGGGGAAGGGGTTGTGACATTGCGATAACGACACCGGAAAAACCCATTTGCCATGGTTGGTGAGGGGAAGTGAAAGGGGTCTTACGGCTGGGACCCATTTCTCACAATCTACGCTACGCTGCCGTCGTGAGAGGTTCATACTGCACGATGCCACTCCCGACTCCGTGGACTTCATGCCAACAAATAAAAAATAAACTCCAACGCCCATCCCAATCATACACAGGTATTTAAAAACAATGAGCACACATCAAAAAGTAATGAGCACACATAACCAATGAGAACACATAAAAAGCCAGGGGGTGAGGGTCAGGAGAGGGGAAGAAAAAGCTAATCAAAGAGAGAGAGAGGTTGTCAGGGGAGGAGGAAAGCCAGCAGCCAATCAGAGAGCAAGGGACATGGTCACGTGACCAGCTCTTAGCCTATTAAAGCGCTGTTCTCAAACGCCATACCAGTTACTCGTGTTAGTAACAATAGAAGTAATTGATATTTGGTTATTATAATTATTAATATTTACAATTTTATTACACTTGCTATATTACGGATGAATCTATTCTGGTAGTGATGAGGGCATTAGTTAAGAGAAAGTGAAATAGCATTTGCGTGAGGTGAAATGAAGGAGGAAAAATTACAGTGATAAATCGCTTGTGGAATACCACTCTCAGTTCACCCAGCCGAGATTCAAACCTCGACCTCCTCTCAACGGTGGTCAAGGGATATCGAGTCAATGACTACCTCTAGAACGCCACTGTGGGTAATTTTTTTAAACGTATGTTTTCACAACAATAATCTAAAATATGTCTAAAATGAAATTGCTTGCAGAATAAGTATATCTAATTAAAAAACAAACTTTCTTCCATATAGCTTAAAACATAGCTTTAAAAAATCAAAAATATCTAAAACAAGCACATAATATTATGTAATTTCAGTGATATTCATTATAGTTGTCGTAAGGAAAAATATGTATTTATAATATAAGGAACGTACTCAGATGTTACATAAACTATAATTAAATTCATTGGTATAACTTCTTTGGTCAATTATACAAGATAAAATTAAGAAACATAACGTGCAAGATAATTTATTTAAGGATAAACCTAATTTTCATGAATTATGAAGTCAATTTAATAGTTACAATAATATTTCTAAAAAATCATTAGTGAGATTGTTACAATAATAATGCTCTAAAATTATTAAATTAGCAGACAACAAGGAAATAATAATAATTTGAAAATATAAAATATTTTAAATAATAGCAGTTGATAAATAAATTGACTAGTGGAAAAATGGGCAATTTTACTAAATTCATGTTATTAATAACTTAAAAACGTTAACAAAGACAATTAATAAATTTGAATAACTTTGAAATAAAAGTACTTAAAGGATTTATGAAGAGTTTCAAATGTAGTAGGTAAATTGACATTCCATTAATTATGAACTTATTAGATGAATATTATATATACTAGTAAATGGTTTGAAAACAAGTTTACAAGGAAACCAGGTTCTGCAATAGTTAAAATATTTTAAGCAGTGAGAGTACAAAAATGATTAATAGAAAGGGTAATTAGTTTGACTAGATTGTTATTGATGTACCTTACACATGTGAAAAAGACAATTGATAGAATAAAATATCAACATGAAACATATTAAAATGAAAGTTATGACATAACAAGTAATTTCTTTCACAAAATCATTAAAATAAATATAAATGCTCTAATGGTACAAACTTGTTATTCGAGTCAATTGTTTATAAAATTCTCCTTTGTTAAGTATCGAGGTAATAGATTAATTTAGAAGATTTAATGGATAGTTAACGGATATCATCCAGGTAATACTTGTACTCGGTTTTGATATATTACAAATACAGGATAAAAAAAAAATACAAATTGGTTAATATGAAAGAAGTGTAACAAAAAATAAAAATTGACATTTTGAAAAGTTTGTAATAAAGTGACTTTCCCTAACTGTTTGGTTTTAATTCCTTTCCTTATATAGCAATGATGGTTGAACCATAAATTCGCATTGGTTTTACTCAATTTGACTTTGGTATTAAGATACTTAAATTATTTGCTTTCTTTGGAAGCTTCAGGAGTTCAGTGATCTTAGAGAGTAATATATTAGATAGTTATACATTTACTTTGTTAAAAATATACTTTCAATGCCCCACCCTCAAGTGTTTCAGTGGATTTCAGAGAACAATTTAACAAACTAATTTTTTAAATAATTAAAATAATTTTAACGAGACCAATATAAAATGCGAATTATGGTTAAGGTGTTAAAACATGTTGGCATCCGTAATTGTTTTTATTAGGATTTTGAGCTGATGCACCAAAAAACTAATAATTTCATGTTTATTAAAAGGGCCATCCCTTAACAGTAAAGTGGCACTCATAGACGGCAATGACAACACCAAAAAAGGTACAAAAAAGGGTGATTGAAAGAAATGGGTTGGAGGAAGAAAATTTAAAAAGAAGTGGAAAATTGTATATCCATGGATCATGATGCTCTATATATGTTGAGGCATCTCGACTACATTTTTCACTTCCTAAAGAGTATGCGCCATATTTGGCATTGAAAGATTTGCAATGATTGAGGGGTATAGTAGGTTGTCAGATGCTGCTACGTCTTTCAGAAGTCATGATAAATACAATATTAATTGTGCTGCTCAATATTACTTAGCTCTCAAATCAAATCCTAAAGCTAGCGTGCTTTCATGAGTATGTAATCAAAAGAAACATGAAATGGAAGAATATAGAGAATGTGTGATCATAATAATGTAATCAATTTATTTTCTCGCTAGACAATAAATGGCACATCGTGTAATTTAGATGAAAACTCAAATTTAATGCAGATTTAATACAGAATGCGCCAAGGACACTGATCTTATGGCTAAAACGGTATGAAACGAAATGGTTGACTCATCATGAAGTGATCAAAATGTTATCAATCATGTTATTATTATTAGCACCGCGTCTTACTACCCGTTCGGGTTATATGCACTTACGCTAATGTGTAATGGTAGGTTGATTGTGAGATGAAATGGAGGACCTACAGTTTAACGTGGAATCAGAACCACGGTAGAGGCCTGGTATTCCCCACATTCACAAGATGTCTTGTCAGAGGTGAAGGAATGGTTTGGAAATCAGATAAATCTGTGCCGGGACCGAGGATTGAACCCCGGCCGCCAGCACAGAAGTCTGACACCTTACCCCTAGACCACCAGGTCACCATCAATCATGTTAGAGTAGTTCGTCAACATTTAGAAAATATAGATGTATCAAGTTATCATTATTTAATATTAAATGAAACTGCTGATATTTCTCGGTTGGAACAAGTATTGGTTTCCTTTCGCACCATTGGTGAGAGTTTAGAAGTACACGGAATATTTCTAGGTTTATATGAAACATCCACAAATATGGCAGATAATTTCTTCAAAACTGTGAATGATGTGTTACTACGTTTTAATATTCCCCTAGTTATTGTAGGGGATTGAGCTCCTAATGTAATGGACGTTTGAACAGCAAGAGTTATTGACCTCGAGACCCAGGCACGTATCATACCTTGCCTGGACCAAAGTCTTTATCTTGTTTATAAGATGCTTTGGTGAAGTATGCTAAAGCTCATTATGTGATTTCGTAAGATTATAAGCATTATGAGATATTCTCCAAAAAAGGATCGCATCTTCTCATTAGCTGAATGACGAGAATCCCTTGTCACTTACCTCATTTCTCCAAACTATATGGTGTATGCTAAGTAACAGCCAGCCTGGTTTGCAACTATTCAGCAGCTCAAGAGTGTATGGATCTTATTGCAGAATACTACGACTCCCACGTTGATGCACGTTCGAAAGCAATTGTGTTCCTCATTCATCTTAATGAATTCTCATATTATTTCATATTGAAATTATTAAATACTATTTTTGAACAGCTAGAAGTTCCAAATTCTAAGCTCCAGAAGAAAAGCTTGCACTATCGAAAAGTACACAAAATGATTAAAATTATAGATCAGAGTCTCCAGGGGGTTCGGGATTTATGATTCGGTTAATTGAATTTAACAGTTTATAAATAAGCAAAAGTCTTAAATCAGGATGAGTAATCGGTTCTTTGTTCCAAGAAGGTTCCCAGAAGATTCTACAGTGGTCCACTCCTCACAAGTAACATAGTATGGAAGAATATTTTCATGATATGTTAACTAAAATAGTTGAAATTGTTCGAATTAGGTTAAACGAGATGTTTGAAACTGGAGCAGCTAGTTATTTAAACAAATGAAAAAATGTGTAATTTTAAAGAAAAGCATTCAAAGTGTAGTTGACTTTCATGGTGACAATTTCAATGGTGAACATTTGAAGCCTCATCGTGATATGATTCTGGATATTGCAAAGTCTTGCGGTGTGAAGCTTTCACATCTAAAATACGTTGTGGGGTTTCCTAAAATAAGACACCATTAGGAATATAATTTCTGAGAAAATGAAACTAGTAAAAATCTTTGTTTCTTAAGCTTACAAGAGATATCATGTAAAAAAATGTTCCGTTAGCTCTACCTCATGGTGGTGTGGAAATGAGATTGTTAACATTTTACTAGTGTTGAAAAGAGTCAATATGCAATTATTAATAACAAAAAAATCGAGGAGATGCAAGAGTTTTCAAAAATTCGCAGAATGTTTTCTACTTTACGCCACTGAATGTTGGACACTATTCATCCACCCAAAATCGTTTTAGACAAAAGTTGTAGAAAATCGTCTTTTCTATATTATTGATTATGATTATCTTGACCGTAGGACCAACCAAAATGGAGATATACAGAGAAAAATAGTTGTGGCTGCTATTTTTTCAAGATGGAGGTGTGGTGGCGCGCCAAAATCTAAAACTGGAAATTACGTAGGACTCAGAACTACGTGACCATTTTAAATTTCACAACTTTAGGATTTTTTGTTAGTAAAAGTTACTTATTGATTGGACTAAATAGTCACATCCAAAATGGTTCTTTTTTCACCTATTCTTCTTAGGAATGTAATTATATAGATTTTCCGCTTCGTAGTATTCCAAATAAAAAATTTCTTACCCTTATTTTCAAATTAATAAATGATTTTATAATATAAATCTCAATGAATCCATATGTGTTATAAAATCTTCTCTAACAATGACATTCTGTCGCCAGCTTAACCCCCCTCTTCACGCCACTACCGAGTTATTATAAAAACAAGCCACTTGCAAATAACTTTTTCTTTATCTCTTTTCAAAGCTTACGAAATAGGGATGAAATCTAAAGAAATTAAAAGGTTCCGGAAGACTATCTACTATAAAAAAGGTTCTTCTTCCTGATCACTTTTCACTCTACAACAGGCGTGGATTCAGGGGAGAAGGGGCTCAAAGGGTCAGTTGATCCACCCCCCTGTGAAGGTTATAAAATTAATTACAAAAATTAAATGAGAGTTCAAATTTTAGAAAGAAAACATAGATAAATTATACAAATTTTTATCTTTTTACGCGCAGAAACCTGTTAAGCCGGGTCCATACCTGTAGAATTCATCCACGTTATTCAATGTTCGATATGACTCACGCAAGTGTGGAAAAATATTAATTTTCATGTATGAATATTTGTCATTCATAGCGAGTATTGAACATTGTTCCACATAGAGACGGTAGACTACCACATATCAAAGAAGACTAATAATCGCCTGAGAACAGTTCAATCACGAATACCGAATATAGAGCATGTGTGACAGCAGGAGCGGCGGTACTGTGGGGGACTCTCTGACCCTGGAAATAATTTGCTCCTCCTTGGAATAAATTACCGCCTCATACTAGATATATTTCAAATCTAGAGGTATCTAACTATCATAAAAATTTAAGGTGAGGATCCTTCTAAATAGCGTCGAGGAGAACCCAAATTTAAAAAATTTCTTGAAGAGGAGCACTTTAAATGGCATATAAAAGAATCTAATTGAATAAAACCAAGGTGAAGACTACTCATCGCTTCTAGAGTAAACAATTTTTTTTAAAAGTGTTGGACAGCCACTCTAAATAGTTTTTAAAACTATATGATTATAAAACTTTGGAGAGGATGACCGCGGTTTAAAACATACACAAGATCAAACATGAATGAGAAATTATTAAATGGCTTCAAACAGAATTCTAACATTGTAAGTAACTATGTTATTTATAATTGTGACCCCCTATTAAAATAATCTGGATCTACCCCTGCATGCACCCTCCATTTACTTAAAGTCCATGGGGCGTTAAAATGAAAATTCCAACTTTAGATCTACCGCGTATAAAAATATTTTGAATAATTTCTCAATCGAGTGTCATTAAATTAAAATAAATTAAATCTCATGTATAGAACTGTGTTTATATTCTAAAATAGACCTGGTGTGCGAATAACGTAAAACTCACATTATTAATATTATAATTGCAAGGCAAACAACAAGAAATATGAAACAAGAACCCTAGATAATATAATGTAATTGTGTTAGATCGAAGGAGGTCACAAGAATAACGCTTCACGCTATATGTCTTCTTAATTTGTCACGTCTTCTGTCCACCTGATATTCTCATATTCTTCAGCACCACATAGCAAAGCTCTAAAAGTATTTATTTTCCAAATGTAGCTTTTCATTGATTTCTTAATTTCCAAACTGAACTTTCTAGTCAGCAGTAACCTCCTCTGGGTGAAAGATTCCTTGGCCATGGTGATCCTAATCTAATTTACTTCATGCCATATCTTTTCCCTATTTTACAAGTTGAACAGACTGGGTGACAAACAGCATACCTGTCTCACTCCTCCTCATAGCTTTACTCTGTTTTTCTTTTCATCACTCAGCCTCACCTTCAATCGCTATCCCAGGTACAAATTTGCAATCAGTCTTCTGTCCCTCCAGTTGATGCCAAGTATCTTGAGTATTTTCATCAGTTTATTTCAATTCACTCTATCAAACTTTGTTTGCCAGTAATGAGAATTATTATTTTACTTCTTCTTTGACTTCCAGCACACTCTATAAAATTATTCTCATCATTCCGATGGCATACCTGTTCCTTTTCCTTTTTTGATTCCAAATTGATCTTTTTCTATCACAATTTCAATTTTATACTCAATTAAGTGAAAAATGTCATCCATCTTGTCATCCTGGTTCGTCTCGTATCCAGAGATATCCTTTACTAGTTGTTGGTGTATTGAGTTTATATGTGGTAGTTGGTGAAATTATCGGCCACTCAGAGGTATATAAAATAACGGTCTCCAGTGACTCGTGACTGACAGCTATTGAAGGATGGCCCTGAATACGAAATTAGCCATGTTGTCTCAGTGGTAGAGCATTGAGGCGCAAAGTCAAAGGTCCCAGGTTCGATTTACGTGTTCAGATTGTAATTTCTCACTTTAAAGGAATTAGATTCTACCATCAGGCTTGATCCTGTGGAAAACCATAACGTATCTGTTGGT
Organism: Timema cristinae; assembly: GCA_039000515.1. NCBI lineage: Eukaryota > Metazoa > Arthropoda > Insecta > Phasmatodea > Timematidae > Timema > Timema cristinae. The sequence goes on along the minus strand of JBCFYV010003508.1, from coordinate 4,158,350 downwards.
GATACATATAAATTAATATCATTACCAAGTGCATAGTAGCATATCGTTAGTCACGAGTCACCGTGAACTGCGATTGTAGATAGCTATGACTGGTCGATACTTTCACCAGCTATCACAATACACCAACAAATGTGAAAAATGGCCCTGGATATGAAACAATCCAGGATGGATCAGTGGTACAGCATTGGTGTGCAAAGCCAAATATCCTGGGTTCTAGTCTTGTATTCAGGTTGTCTCTTTTCCCTTTATCAAATTTAAAATCTGCAATTGATATTACATTATTAATTAGGAGTAAATGCTTTGCTGTGCTAAACTATTCCCAAAGAGGTGGTGAACAGAGGTACGGTTTTGCCAAAAGTGCTACTTCTATTAAATTATTATTAATGTGCTTGAGCTAGATAGGCCAGAACTAGGGATGCACATCGAACATCGATGTTTACTGATCGACGACGTGTGTGAATTGGACATCGCTACAGAACATCGATTGTTGAAAATCATTGACCATCAAAAATTACTTAATATACAGTACATATATCGTGACGAGAGCACTTATTGGCTTACCTGCTGGTAGGGATGATATTAAATGGAAAGCATTGATGTTGATTATGGAAACAATAAGATCAATGATAAACACCATTACTTGAAAAAGATCAATTTTATAGAACAAAGAATAGGTGGTAATTTGTTTTTTAAATGAATTATATTGTAACAAGTTAATATTTAAGCGGTGGATAGAAAGGAAGTGTTACGGAAGAAGGCCCCAGCTGACACTTGTAACGACAAAAACATAATATATTATATTATAATGTATTATTACCACACTTTGAATATCGGTGTATAAATTAATGTCGGGAGCATCTAACTTTTAACATTATTAATTTTAAAACAACGATGTTCGACTTTTATTCCCAATGATATATGGTGGTGGGAAGAGTGAGACAAGAAACCGTTTAAAAAGTAACATGGTTTCTAAATGACTGTTTTTAATAACAGTGGACGAAGGATTATGTTATTCTAATTATTGAACAGGCAATATCAAGTAATGGTTATTTTCAAACGAGTTTATTTTTACTTTATCTCTCCCTCACAGGTAAGAAAGTATTGTGATCGGTAAAAAAATTGCAATCGAGATTTTGATGAATGTCGACGTTTCATGACCCCCTGGATCCGAAAAAGTTGTTTTTGAATTTCCATCTCTCTGTCTGTCTGTACCTACAACTAGAGTATAAACTATTTTACCGATCAGGCTAAAACTTGGTATCTAGGGTTTTCATAGGGTTGCCCCAAAAGGTTTTTGGAAAAGGATATCTAAACCTAAAATTAAGGGTAGTTTACTGTAGGTAAAAAGAAATCGATTTTCTCGAAATCGGCTCCACCGATTTTGAATAAATTTTATTTCTAAACATTTATAAATATTCTAAACAAAATGGATACTCTCAATATTTTGGCAAAATGAATTTAAGGACTCCGGTCTGACGCGTAATTTATCTTCTATTTATAATATCTTCTAAATTATTTGAGTTATGGAATTACTTATCATTACAAATATGTATGTATATTTATAATACAAATATTTTGTTTGAAGTTTATAAAATCAATAACTTTCAAGCTATACGCAATTATATATTTTTTTAACTTTACGAACACAAAAGGTTATTGCGACCGTAAAAAAAATCTAACTTGAAATGTTGATGGATGTCAACATCTAATGACACCTCCCCGAATCCTAAAATGTGGTCTTTGAAATGCCGTTTGTCTGTGTTTTTGTTTAAACTTAAATTTAAGAGTAGTTTAATAAAGGTCGAAAAGAAAAAAAATCGATTTTCTCAAAATCGGCTCCAATGATTTTGATTAAAATTCGTATCTAGGCGTTGATTAAGATTATAAATATACTGGCTATTTTCATTTTCACATGAAAATGACTTTCAGGGTACTTTACAGAATAAGAAACTTCCGTACTTAAGTTTTACCGCAATAACTCTCCAATGCCATAGAGTAAGTAAATAAGTAAGTCTCTCAAGACGTGTAGGTTGTGTTTCCTTAAACCTCACAGGAGAAATGTTTGTACATTTCAGACGCAATAGTCAATATTTACATTTGTTATTGATCAAAATTTTTAAATGATGAATTTAATAGCAATGTGATGGTATTAAGATTTGCAACACCTGATAGAATGTCGACAATTTTAACCGGAAGTTGAAATTTTAATATAAATTGTTGACCCTTGGGGATTCAATATTGATATTTTTTATCTGTCTAAACATACAAATGAGGACATTAACTCTTTAATAATAAAATTATAAAATTTAAAACCCGGACAAAAAAAGTTTTGCATGAGTATAGTGCAATTTATGCTCGGGTTTGCTAGTGTATATTATTTCGTTTCACATGTATTACGATCTTTGGGTAAATATCTCCATTTTCAAACAATAGAGCGAGAGAGTCCGTGCAGAGTTCCATAACATTTATTTGATGTGTATGTACTTATTTGAGGAACATAATTTGTTTGAATTGAAATGGAAATATTAGTTTCGGAGACGATGTTTTCGTCCATCCATATTCTACACCCTACTGACCTTGCATCTCATTGAATTCATCTATAACTAGCCACGGTCAAAACTCTGACAAATATTTTATTAACCTCATAAATTATTGTCAATAGAAAATCAACGTTTATTTTTACTGTAAAAAGTCATTAGCACCTTCTACAGATTTCCGATTTGCCAAAAGCAAAGTTTGCGTTAATTTTTAACCGTGGACTGTCACTTAGTGGACCGATAGTGTGGTCCCGAACTCCATCGCTCCACCTAAAAGGTGGCCTATGATGACGCAGGCAAACCCACGCTAGTGTCAACAAAGCATCCACTTAGTCATGTTCTTTCATACGGCCCTCAGACGACATGCAGTACCAGCCTACCAGCTCTCTTCGTTAAGGGAATTTATAGATTAGTTTGTGATAAATTCTACGAAAAAACAAAGTAATGAAATATTAAGACATAATATTATCACGTAATAAACA
>JBCFYV010003508.1:4114960-4155231 GCA_039000515.1 Timema cristinae | reverse complement strand
TTTAATTTCTTTAGATTTCATCCCTATTTCGTAAGCTTTGAAAAGAGATAAAGAAAAAGTTATTTGCAAGTGGCTTGTTTTTATAATAACTCGGTAGTGGCGTGAAGAGGGGGTTAAGCTGGCGACAGAATGTCATTGTTAGAGAAGATTTTATAACACATATGGATTCATTGAGATTTATATTATAAAATCATTTATTAATTTGAAAATAAGGTAAGAAATTTTTTATTTGGAATACTACGAAGCGGAAAATCTATATAATTACATTCCTAAGAAGAATAGGTGAAAAAAGAACCATTTTGGATGTGACTATTTAGTCCAATCAATAAGTAACTTTTACTAACAAAAAATCCTAAAGTTGTGAAATTTAAAATGGTCACGTAGTTCTGAGTCCTACGTAATTTCCAGTTTTAGATTTTGGCGCGCCACCACACCTCCATCTTGAAAAAATAGCAGCCACAACTATTTTTCTCTGTATATCTCCATTTTGGTTGGTCCTACGGTCAAGATAATCATAATCAATAATATAGAAAAGACGATTTTCTACAACTTTTGTCTAAAACGATTTTGGGTGGATGAATAGTGTCCAACATTCAGTGGCGTAAAGTAGAAAACATTCTGCGAATTTTTGAAAACTCTTGCATCTCCTCGATTTTTTTGTTATTAATAATTGCATATTGACTCTTTTCAACACTAGTAAAATGTTAACAATCTCATTTCCACACCACCATGAGGTAGAGCTAACGGAACATTTTTTTACATGATATCTCTTGTAAGCTTAAGAAACAAAGATTTTTACTAGTTTCATTTTCTCAGAAATTATATTCCTAATGGTGTCTTATTTTAGGAAACCCCACAACGTATTTTAGATGTGAAAGCTTCACACCGCAAGACTTTGCAATATCCAGAATCATATCACGATGAGGCTTCAAATGTTCACCATTGAAATTGTCACCATGAAAGTCAACTACACTTTGAATGCTTTTCTTTAAAATTACACATTTTTTCATTTGTTTAAATAACTAGCTGCTCCAGTTTCAAACATCTCGTTTAACCTAATTCGAACAATTTCAACTATTTTAGTTAACATATCATGAAAATATTCTTCCATACTATGTTACTTGTGAGGAGTGGACCACTGTAGAATCTTCTGGGAACCTTCTTGGAACAAAGAACCGATTACTCATCCTGATTTAAGACTTTTGCTTATTTATAAACTGTTAAATTCAATTAACCGAATCATAAATCCCGAACCCCCTGGAGACTCTGATCTATAATTTTAATCATTTTGTGTACTTTTCGATAGTGCAAGCTTTTCTTCTGGAGCTTAGAATTTGGAACTTCTAGCTGTTCAAAAATAGTATTTAATAATTTCAATATGAAATAATATGAGAATTCATTAAGATGAATGAGGAACACAATTGCTTTCGAACGTGCATCAACGTGGGAGTCGTAGTATTCTGCAATAAGATCCATACACTCTTGAGCTGCTGAATAGTTGCAAACCAGGCTGGCTGTTACTTAGCATACACCATATAGTTTGGAGAAATGAGGTAAGTGACAAGGGATTCTCGTCATTCAGCTAATGAGAAGATGCGATCCTTTTTTGGAGAATATCTCATAATGCTTATAATCTTACGAAATCACATAATGAGCTTTAGCATACCTCACCAAAGCATCTTATAAACAAGATAAAGACTTTGGTCCAGGCAAGGTATGATACGTGCCTGGGTCTCGAGGTCAATAACTCTTGCTGTTCAAACGTCCATTACATTAGGAGCTCAATCCCCTACAATAACTAGGGGAATATTAAAACGTAGTAACACATCATTCACAGTTTTGAAGAAATTATCTGCCATATTTGTGGATGTTTCATATAAACCTAGAAATATTCCGTGTACTTCTAAACTCTCACCAATGGTGCGAAAGGAAACCAATACTTGTTCCAACCGAGAAATATCAGCAGTTTCATTTAATATTAAATAATGATAACTTGATACATCTATATTTTCTAAATGTTGACGAACTACTCTAACATGATTGATGGTGACCTGGTGGTCTAGGGGTAAGGTGTCAGACTTCTGTGCTGGCGGCCGGGGTTCAATCCTCGGTCCCGGCACAGATTTATCTGATTTCCAAACCATTCCTTCACCTCTGACAAGACATCTTGTGAATGTGGGGAATACCAGGCCTCTACCGTGGTTCTGATTCCACGTTAAACTGTAGGTCCTCCATTTCATCTCACAATCAACCTACCATTACACATTAGCGTAAGTGCATATAACCCGAACGGGTAGTAAGACGCGGTGCTAATAATAATAACATGATTGATAACATTTTGATCACTTCATGATGAGTCAACCATTTCGTTTCATACCGTTTTAGCCATAAGATCAGTGTCCTTGGCGCATTCTGTATTAAATCTGCATTAAATTTGAGTTTTCATCTAAATTACACGATGTGCCATTTATTGTCTAGCGAGAAAATAAATTGATTACATTATTATGATCACACATTCTCTATATTCTTCCATTTCATGTTTCTTTTGATTACATACTCATGAAAGCACGCTAGCTTTAGGATTTGATTTGAGAGCTAAGTAATATTGAGCAGCACAATTAATATTGTATTTATCATGACTTCTGAAAGACGTAGCAGCATCTGACAACCTACTATACCCCTCAATCATTGCAAATCTTTCAATGCCAAATATGGCGCATACTCTTTAGGAAGTGAAAAATGTAGTCGAGATGCCTCAACATATATAGAGCATCATGATCCATGGATATACAATTTTCCACTTCTTTTTAAATTTTCTTCCTCCAACCCATTTCTTTCAATCACCCTTTTTTGTACCTTTTTTGGTGTTGTCATTGCCGTCTATGAGTGCCACTTTACTGTTAAGGGATGGCCCTTTTAATAAACATGAAATTATTAGTTTTTTGGTGCATCAGCTCAAAATCCTAATAAAAACAATTACGGATGCCAACATGTTTTAACACCTTAACCATAATTCGCATTTTATATTGGTCTCGTTAAAATTATTTTAATTATTTAAAAAATTAGTTTGTTAAATTGTTCTCTGAAATCCACTGAAACACTTGAGGGTGGGGCATTGAAAGTATATTTTTAACAAAGTAAATGTATAACTATCTAATATATTACTCTCTAAGATCACTGAACTCCTGAAGCTTCCAAAGAAAGCAAATAATTTAAGTATCTTAATACCAAAGTCAAATTGAGTAAAACCAATGCGAATTTATGGTTCAACCATCATTGCTATATAAGGAAAGGAATTAAAACCAAACAGTTAGGGAAAGTCACTTTATTACAAACTTTTCAAAATGTCAATTTTTATTTTTTGTTACACTTCTTTCATATTAACCAATTTGTATTTTTTTTTTATCCTGTATTTGTAATATATCAAAACCGAGTACAAGTATTACCTGGATGATATCCGTTAACTATCCATTAAATCTTCTAAATTAATCTATTACCTCGATACTTAACAAAGGAGAATTTTATAAACAATTGACTCGAATAACAAGTTTGTACCATTAGAGCATTTATATTTATTTTAATGATTTTGTGAAAGAAATTACTTGTTATGTCATAACTTTCATTTTAATATGTTTCATGTTGATATTTTATTCTATCAATTGTCTTTTTCACATGTGTAAGGTACATCAATAACAATCTAGTCAAACTAATTACCCTTTCTATTAATCATTTTTGTACTCTCACTGCTTAAAATATTTTAACTATTGCAGAACCTGGTTTCCTTGTAACTTGTTTTCAAACCATTTACTAGTATATATAATATTCATCTAATAAGTTCATAATTAATGGAATGTCAATTTACCTACTACATTTGAAACTCTTCATAAATCCTTTAAGTACTTTTATTTCAAAGTTATTCAAATTTATTAATTGTCTTTGTTAACGTTTTTAAGTTATTAATAACATGAATTTAGTAAAATTGCCCATTTTTCCACTAGTCAATTTATTTATCAACTGCTATTATTTAAAATATTTTATATTTTCAAATTATTATTATTTCCTTGTTGTCTGCTAATTTAATAATTTTAGAGCATTATTATTGTAACAATCTCACTAATGATTTTTTAGAAATATTATTGTAACTATTAAATTGACTTCATAATTCATGAAAATTAGGTTTATCCTTAAATAAATTATCTTGCACGTTATGTTTCTTAATTTTATCTTGTATAATTGACCAAAGAAGTTATACCAATGAATTTAATTATAGTTTATGTAACATCTGAGTACGTTCCTTATATTATAAATACATATTTTTCCTTACGACAACTATAATGAATATCACTGAAATTACATAATATTATGTGCTTGTTTTAGATATTTTTGATTTTTTAAAGCTATGTTTTAAGCTATATGGAAGAAAGTTTGTTTTTTAATTAGATATACTTATTCTGCAAGCAATTTCATTTTAGACATATTTTAGATTATTGTTGTGAAAACATACGTTTAAAAAAATTACCCACAGTGGCGTTCTAGAGGTAGTCATTGACTCGATATCCCTTGACCACCGTTGAGAGGAGGTCGAGGTTTGAATCTCGGCTGGGTGAACTGAGAGTGGTATTCCACAAGCGATTTATCACTGTAATTTTTCCTCCTTCATTTCACCTCACGCAAATGCTATTTCACTTTCTCTTAACTAATGCCCTCATCACTACCAGAATAGATTCATCCGTAATATAGCAAGTGTAATAAAATTGTAAATATTAATAATTATAATAACCAAATATCAATTACTTCTATTGTTACTAACACGAGTAACTGGTATGGCGTTTGAGAACAGCGCTTTAATAGGCTAAGAGCTGGTCACGTGACCATGTCCCTTGCTCTCTGATTGGCTGCTGGCTTTCCTCCTCCCCTGACAACCTCTCTCTCTCTTTGATTAGCTTTTTCTTCCCCTCTCCTGACCCTCACCCCCTGGCTTTTTATTGTTCTCATTGGTTATGTGTGCTCATTACTTTTTGATGTGTGCTCATTGTTTTTAAATACCTGTGTATGATTGGGATGGGCGTTGGAGTTTATTTTTTATTTGTTGGCATGAAGTCCACGGAGTCGGGAGTGGCATCGTGCAGTATGAACCTCTCACGACGGCAGCGTAGCGTAGATTGTGAGAAATGGGTCCCAGCCGTAAGACCCCTTTCACTTCCCCTCACCAACCATGGCAAATGGGTTTTTCCGGTGTCGTTATCGCAATGTCACAACCCCTTCCCCCACCCCCTATGTGGTAATGGGTTTTTTACCCGTTGACTCATGCCTGGTGTGAGTTTGCTGGCTCGACAAGTCAAGAATTGAATCTGGTTACCCTACCTGTAACGGACACACAGGTTTTGCGTGAATAAAGCAAGATATTACAAAACATATATTTGTTAAACATTACAGGTTTTACAGAGATAAACTAAAGGTTGAATAGACATCATACATAATATTTATTATACATTTTTTACAGGAATGGTACATATATTCGTGCACACGTTGAATTACAGTGTCTCCTAGATATGCTAGTAAAATTGTTTTTAATTATGTTATTATGTAATAGTCCAAACCGACGATATGACGTGTATAGTAGGTAGCAAATATAAGATCCAGGTTTCTGATGTGAGTTTCCACCGTAGGCTGGTTGAGATCGATGGCATTCGCTGATTCAGTCAGCGTGTCACATATATCCATGACGAGTGTGTCGATCAAATCGTTGAAATAGCGCGCGATGGATGTCGACCACATATCCCGGTGGTCAATGGCAACGTCGATGAAGTCCCACATATGCCAAAGACGCACTAGGTGCTAGATAGACGACTCGTTTGAGTCCAGTGTCTTGTTTCTCGCTGATGACGATCATAAGGTAACCGTACATGCGTCTCAGAGATACTTCATGATTAGTCGGATTAATCTTCTGAGGACGTTGCGTGTTGCTGAAAAACATTGATATGACTGACTTGTAGCTGACCAATTCTTGTCACACTAAACGGTTAAACACCTCAAAATTCCCTCAGAATTTTTCTAGCTGGACGTAGGGCGTATAGTTTTTCATTACGCTTATGCCAACGATGACTCGTTTGGCATCGACTTCGTCCAGCGGGAACAAAGTGATGCAACTACTGGTGATGATGAGTGGCTTCACTAGCTTTACTTTGCGGGTGCAAACGACTTGACCTTCCATGATGTTTGATCGCTTCAACGACTGTCATGATTATGGCCAGAACTCCATTGGGATGCCCCTTTTACAGGCGCACGCTGATTGAACACAGCCTCTTGAGGGGTGGTAGAACCCTACAATCTTGACAAATATGTTGTAATATCTCACCACCTTAGCGTCATTGCCTGTATGATCTATAGGCAAGAATATTTTTGGGAAGATTTTCATCGGAATGTTCTAGGCACAATAGAGAACGTACATGAGACAGTAATGGCCACAAAGGGCTGAAGCTATGCTTTAAAATTGATGCGGGCTATGAGACGTGCGGGAAGTATTTTTGCCTATAAATGTCAGATGTGAAATTATATGGAGTGGAAAACCATAACTGACAAAATATTCTCCCACGCAGTTTTTGTCGATAAAGATGGTGACCGAATGCGTCTCAAGCTTGGTATGTCGATCAGTGTTGATCACGAGAGTGGTGGGTTGCGCTATTCTTTCGGAAAGTTGATCAGCAGGGAAAAAACCCGACCGTACAGAACGGAACCACGGGTTTGATTTCAGTGCACGTCTTATGGTGTGTGTGCCCATCTTCAATCATCCAATCTCAAAGTCCCCAAACAATGGAGGATGAACCGAAATTCCATAGAGAACTATGTACCCTGCATATGATGCAACCCGATTTAAGTGATTTCAAAAACATCATTCGTACAGAACTACGACGGGCTTAGGCGTGTATTTGATTAGAAACTTTTTATTTTCTGCCCACATGATGTAAACCAATTCTACACGCATTATGGCACGGGAGATGTGGTATTCGAGCAGCATGTAATACAAATCACCACTTTCCCAGGGAATACCGCGCAGTTTGTTGACGTTATAGTTGGCTTTCTTTTTAGCGGTGGCTGAAAGTTCTTCGATAGCGTATTGGTGCTATAAAATCCAATGTTGAAGTAATACACCACATACAAATAAATCACCCAGTTCCTTGACGATAAACTCTTTGCTGTCGTCGCGGAAGCTCTGTAAATCTACAATGACGTCCATGATTTAAATGACAAGTGTAAGGAGGTAAGTCACTTATACTAACTCCCATAATCGGTCACGACGTTTCTGTCATTGCCGATTGTGATGATGTTGGTAAACTCCCGTACACGATACAGTTGACGGTTTCGGTGAGAGTTTTGGTGAAGCTCACTTAGATGCTCAGAGAAACATGCCTCGTAAAATTCCAAAATTACGTCATGTGGGTGGACAGATTAGGTGTGAGATCGAAAGACATGAGATGATAATTCATAGGGAAGGCCTTCTGTGTGATGTTGCTACGTTCATTCATGAAATGGATACCCGTTTTAGAAAACAGTGTTTGTTAGGACATGACATATTTGCAGTTTGTAAAATTGGGGTGTAACGGTTTTAAAGGCACTAGTTCCCTGACCACGTACAGAAAGATATGGTTTATGCCACAGTCTTGGAAGATAAACGGGTTCTTGTTTGCGTCTCCGTTGAACGTCGCGTTTGATTCAAATCCCACAATGCATCGTTTGGGTAATGTCCGGTAAATACGATGCCCAGTGATCTCCCTTGCACGCCCGAAGGATTAGGGAGTGTTTTTACTTCCATGCGGGTGATGGGATTCTTTGTTGGATTTTTAATGCCTAGGCATGTGTCACAAGAATATAAAGTTCTACTTTGACATATCGCACTAGAAACCGGCTTCAGCAATGTGAACCTTGAAGTGAAGTATTTCAGGGACAGCCATAAAACCAAACCCGTCTCTGGAACGGAACAACTTGACTCTGAGTTTGGTACCGTTCTACAAGGAATTTCTCTTGGATAAACACGTTACCGTGTAGATAACCCAAAATATCCACCGTCTTACTTATTATGGTGAGACTGCGATGGAACTTAAATCCCTTGTTGCCCACGTTAACCTCCTCAAAGGTACCAAGGCACTCTGCGAATCACAGATCGCAAGTCAAATTGTTATTTTGGCTTTACTGTATTAATTGAGCAGGGTCTCAATATACGATCTATAAGATTACGTGTTTCTGGGTAGTGAGACTAGTTTATGGTTTAAAAAACTTACATCTGTGTGAATAACGAATGCAAACAGTTACTGACGTGAGATATTTGATCTAGCTCGGTGAAAACACCCCCGTCGGGTTTCATGATGGCCACCCTGAGATAGAGCATGATCTGTGAATGATCGAACAACGGAAACGGTAAATTATATGGGCGAATCATCGGTGAGGGAAGAGATAGGTTTGTACTGAAGCCATTGTCCAATTTCAAGAGTGGTTTGGTGGGTGGGACCGAAAAGAGATCAAGTTCACTAATGGAACACTCACAGGACTGGGGGTGTAGAAACGACATTTCTACTGAAACTATCTACAACTTCTTTATTGAACTTTTTATCTCAGGCAACGACAAAAAACTGACGTTGGTGCTTCTTACGACGTCCTTTATAACCTGAGACGTTCATCAGTGTGTCGATCTTCTTCTCCACTTTTCGTTTCAGCTTTGTTTTGTAACCCCCCCCCCCCCCTTTATTTATATACCAAATAAAAGTCAGTTTGGTCACAAGAGAGTTTATTTATTTTCAATAATAACAATAACAATACTCGATGAGAAAAGATTGGGACAAGCCCGGGTTTAGGCGTAGGCAAAATAAGGCCATTCCAACTCATATACAAACAAAGATATGGGGCACGACCCCAAGCAATAAGATGGCCGCTGAAGGGACCCACAGTATAAACAAATATTTAAGTTAACCTCCATATAAATCCGTAAAGTACAATGACAAGGATTGTATATAGGAACAACAACCCGCATACTAACAATAAACACTAGACATTGACTATTCGCCATCGGCGACTCCCCGATAACTTATGAAAAAGAGATAGATCCCAAAAAAGGTTACTATTACAGCTATTCAAAAGCTCAAAAAATGAAACCAAGATCCATTATACAGATGCATCATTAAAATTGAATAACCTGGCAATTAACAATACTAATACACTAAGAGTGTGGGTTCGCGACCCCAGGCTTAACCAACAAAGATCGGATCAATGGAAATTCAATCCCCCAATAATGACAGTAACATTGATCGTTCAATATGATTTTACCCAAATACTCAAAAGGTACGATATAACTAAACATCCCGCACATCAAACATGGTGGAGTAAATATCCCCAAAACAATCCGTGAAGCGGATGTGATACGTCAACTTGAATAGTAATATCCCTAAATTCAAACTCCGCTGCCATGACCTCTACAAAAAATTGCAGTTCCCATATATAATAAATAAAGTTAAATAGTAAATAAATATCGACCAAAACTAATTTAGAATTCATCGTTACCCAAACAGAATTTTGATACAAGTAAACTAAATCTAAAATTGACACCAAGTGCCTCACCTAGAGAATGCGGAGAAATGTGTGTCATGGCAATAGAGTCCTGCCATTATATACAACCAAGGTATCGTCACGTGTTCTCATGAGCGCGGGAAGCAAGGTAGGAGAAAGGGTGAAGGGGAGTGCACTGTTCGGGAAGATTCTCACATTTTCAGGACGAGATTTCAAATCTCACGCCGCTCGACCGGCCGTTAACTTCAGAACACTGTCTGTACACAAAAGACGTAATAAGCAAAATAGTAACAATTAAAATATACAAAAAGTTTAAACATATCTGAATTTAGCCAACTTGAAACTTATTACAATGTATATCGCTTGCAATTATTAATTACAATGACCAAATGTAATGATTTAAAGGTCTATTTATAGTCACTTCAATTAGGCGTGCCGCATGTACAGGTAGCGGCTTCTTATTGGTCGATAATATTGTTTCCATATTGGTGCGTGCCTGATCCGCGTAGATAGGTATCTATTTATAGTTATCTTTCATTCGCGCTGGCTCTCTCGCTGAGGATGGACGTCTTTCTCCAGTGCTCTGGCTAGAGAAATCCAAGAGTGCAAATGCGGGTATACATCTCGCCCTGTGATGGGAGGGGGTAAGGGGGTTTGAGTCCCTGCAAGGTCAACAAACGCTGATTACTTTTATAAATACAATCACTATATTGTTGTGTTAAAAGTCCTGGGTTCGAATCCCATATCCATAAGTCAATGATGGAGTAAGCATGAATAATAGCTTTGACCGTTTTCCCATTTCAACTCAGCGCAAATGATTCTACATCACTAATTTTATTATTCTGTCTCTAATTTGGGCAAAGATATCCAGATGGTGTTGGAGGGTTAAGTTGTCAATGACGCGCAAATTTGGATACACATTTTGCCCTGTGACGTAAGGGTTCAAATCCCTTAGAAGGCAACAAACGCTAATTACTTCACATTTCAAACCCCGGTAAATGCTGTTACACATTTGACCTTTTCACAAACAGCTCTTATCTCACGCTTGCCCAAAGAGATTAGTTCAAATCCCTGTCGTGCGTGTGTACCGAGGTCGGTTTCCTCCTCATCATCTATGTCTTGTGCCCTTGACGGTTATTAAGGTGCAGTTCTAAATACCGATAAGTTTAACTTCCTGGCTATTAGCGGGGGATTTAGGGGTATTGAATCTAGGGGGACCGTGTCGCTCTACCTTCACACAAATGCAGGTAAATTTTATATCTTTATCAGCCCAGATATTACTTAAGAATGTATGCAGTTATATATTATTTCGTCAAAATATAGCTGCAAACATTAAATTCAAGTTACTCAATTTAATATTAACTATGAATTAATGAAAGAGTTGTATATTATTCCGACAAAATATAGTTGCAAACATTAAATTATTTTTTCTGTTGTTATAAGTGGCTTGAGGATTAAAATTGTTGTTTTCACTTTATACTTGGATAGAAATCTACCGTCATAATGCATTGTATACTTACATCGATTGTTGCACGGTTTAAGGCATCACTAGACGGCTGGTGATCAACGTTTGAAGCAAATGTGTGATCACATTCTACCGGGTCGACCGGAAAAATGGCGGGGGTGCAGGAAGTACGACCGTTCTATAAACATTATTCATACTAAAGATATCGAGGTTTGAATTCCGGTGTGCACACCGTCTAAATGTAAGGCTCATCTAATTCTGATGGGGGGCAGGGGGAGAATCAAATCCTTGGTCCCAGAGTTGTCATTAGAAAGCACATCTGAACCTGTGGTCTTCAGAAGGCCACGACTGGAGCGGCAAGCTGCCTTATGGTGGTGGTGGGGAAAACACAGCTAACCAGCGACCTTCAGAAGGCCGTGACCGACGTGCCAAGCAGCCTTGTTTGTCTTCAGCAAGGTTCGTTGATACTCTCGTTCAACATTTAAAACAAGCTAGGTTTGTTGAGACATCAAATTTCGGGGCTGACCCCTCCTGACCTCACGAAGAGAGGGATATGACGAAGTTAAGGGAGTAGAGGGGTGAGGTGAAAGGCAGTCCAACAGAGCGAGGGAGCAGTCAGTGTAACTTAGTTCATTCTGTGCCGTGGCGATGTAAGGAGGGTGGGGAGTAAAGGAAAAGTGAAAGGGGCCTTATGGCCGTGATACGCTTTTAGCTGCTCTGCGGTCAATCTCTTCGCTACGTTTCATTCAAGAGATCTTCATGCTCCATGTTCCCTCTGATGACGAGGGAGGAACACCCGACGCCGTGGACTGCATGCCAATAAATAAATGAAAAACTCCAACGCACTATCCTTATCCTACCCTGAAATAAATAACCACTGAGCATAAATCAAAAAGCAATTAGCATACATAAAAAAAACAAGAAAATACAAGCACCAACATGTTTGAAACCAAAACCAACATGTCTGGGACACTGGAAAGGGGTTCAGGAGTAGGGAAGGGGGAAATCCAACAGCCAATCAGAGCGTGAGGAGGAGTGGTCACGTGACCAAATTCAACCTATCAGTCTAGCTACTAACAGTAGTAACATCAATGATATGACAAAATTCCTCACTTGATATACTTAATTTTTTTTTACTGGAGGGAGCGAGATCTACTGTTTGTACCGTCAGACATTATCTCTTTGGAACATGTCTGAATGGTACATTTAATCCAATAGTGGATCCAACTGATATAGGTATAAGGGTTCACATGTGAATTCGGAGATTCAAATGAAAACATAAGTTTATTAAAAAGGAAAATACCATAAATATATGTTACAGTAATTACATTCAATGGGTAGCAGTAGATAAATTGCTAGCATTAAAGTAAAGGGGTCATTGAACCGTGGAACAGGAAAGTTAATCACATCCAAGTAGTCCTAATTGGTCTTTAATAAATGACCTGCTCTAGTAATTAAACCATAGGAGTTACTTAGTTACATTTGACCATAAATATAATATGAGCACACAAGGACTGGTTTGTATTAATATTAGCACTCAAATATCCTGAGTTAGATTCAGTGGAACTAAAACAATAGCATATCAGATAAAGACATTCTAATCCTAAATCCTAATTAGAAATGCTCAAAGTTTTAGGTAATCTTGAATTCACTCACGTATAAACAAGTAGATAAACAATGTATTGACCCACCCAGGTGGTGTACTTGGCTAACACGCTAGTTTTGTGTTGAGCTAGACTGCCGAGGACGGGGAGATCGAGGTTCGAATCTCGGTTGAATGAACTGGGAGTGGTTTTTTCCATTTTATTCCACGTAGATGCGGTTCACTTCCTCTAAATTCAAAATTTTCTAATTCCTAATTTATTAGCGTAATTAGTACTTAAGCATATAACCCTAACGGATAATAAGATGCGGTGCTAAATAATATATAATAATGTATTGAAATCATGAATGTCAGCGTGACTAACCCTAATAGCGTCTTAAGGACGCTGGGTGCTAACAATAAATAATAGAAGCTATGGGCCATTCCAGGCACCCACAGCTAACAACTAGCTGCCTACCAAGTACTGTCAAACCCATTGGAACAACAACACTGTACACAAGATAATACCGACCTAATTAGGTCTCCAAAATAGACTACCAAACCCAAAGTCTGGTCATTTTAAACTAGTGTTAATTAATTAATTAACTCATTAAGTCAAGGGAAGAAATACCAACAGTCGTTAAGTGACTCAAAGATGGTCAGACTACGCAGAGATCATCACTACCCTGATAGCCATATTGCTAATCATAATAGACAAAATCCCGTTGAGGGAAAGCAAGATAACCAATTAACACAATGACATAGTAACTAGCTAAAGTTTAGTGCGCCCGAAGCTAGCTCAGAGAAAATACTAACATAAGTAAATTAGATTACATGTTTGATGTGGTGAGGTGCTGGCAAAGCCAAGACAAGCATAAAGAGCGTTCTCAGCAGGTGGTATCTGGCAGGACGACCCCCGAGCAGCGACACAGTAGAAAATACAAAATCACAAGATGTATAAGTTAGAATGTCTTCTTTTTTTAGACAAAGCCACTTCCATATATAAGCGCATAATCTAGCACATGACTAAGGAATGAGAGTTGGGGGAAAGTGGCCAATCGAAGACTAAGACCATCTTTTATACGCCCATTGGCAACAAATGGCCAATGCTCAGGCGTGGCGATCAATTATTTATTTCGACGTGTTGGTGGGGTTCTGCTTTTGTTTCTATCATTATCAAATTCAACGAATTTCCTAGTGGCTTGGTCGCGGTGGAGCTGGTAGACTCGGTTTGCGGAGAGGTGAGGTAGATGACGATATTTGTTTCATGTTATGGTTTGGGTTGGTGTATGCGTGCTAACTGCCACTATCCCGTCACATGTTCTAGTTTCCTCAATTTGCACTATATGTCCTGCCCACCGCAACCTGCGAGAATTAATATTTTAACAATGTCTGGGGATGAGTACAAGATATGTAATTCATCACTATGTAATATCCTACTATCAATACTCTCGTCTATTCTTTATGGACAAGTTTTTATTTCCTAAGCACCTTACTTTCGAGCACCTTAAATTTATTATCATTTTGTGAGGTAATAAACTACGTTTCACATCCAGAGAGAACAACCGGTAAAACTACTGTTTTGTGTATTAATAGTTTTAAATTTCTTGAAAACTGAATGACCCAGCAATAACATGCATCTCCCGACTTTACATTTTTCCTAGTTTACACTCTAATGTCGTTTTTACTAAATAGTCCCTAGATATTGGATTTGATTAACCTTAGCAAGTGATATTTAAAACTATAAATTGCCTTCCTATATCTGTGTCCTATGTGTAATCATGTATTTATCCATATCACACCAATTTTAACATTTCTCTAAGAGCTTTAACCAACATTATGTAGTTTTTAACTTTTCACACATCACTAAATGACCAAATACATATAATTTTAAATAGTTTAAAGATTAAATTTACTCAATGTAATTTATTATAATTTTGTGGCTTTGAATTTATTTCAATAAAAACTATAATATTGTTGATATCTTGTCTGTTGAGGCTTATAGAGAAATATTAATAGTATTTGAAAAACCAGTAACATTAATTCCTAATAAAATTATATTTATTTTCCTTATCGATGTTTCAGTCCCCACATCACCAAGGGGGCTCCAGTGAGGGTGGAGAATCTCGGAACTCAGTGGTGTTTTCCATCAAGAATCAAGTGGGTGGCCTAGCCAGAGCCTTGCAAGTTTTCCAGGTTAGTAGTATACCTGTGGTGTGGTGTTTTTATGTTAGCTATTATCGACTCAAAGGAAACCCCAGTCATATAGGAGACCTTCGGAACAAAGTGGTGTTTTCCATCAAGAATCAAGGGGTGGCCTAGAAAATTAAATACAGGGTGCCGTCGTGGATCGTTTCAATCGAATGCTGAAAATTAAAATGGGGAAATATTTAACCGCATTCAACACTCACAACTACATCGATGTACAGGACAAGTTAGTTCAAATTTATAATGCTAGTTTTCATTCGACCATAGGAATTTTTCCAGCGTCAGTCAAGCCTATTCATATGCTTATAATACTATTACGGCTCCAAACACAGTGGGCTAGAATTAAAATTGGGAACATTTTGTTCAAGGTGGGCGATCATGTGCACATAAGTAAAGAAAAAAAATATTTTTGACAAGGATACGAGGATAATTTTACCCGAGAAATATTTAGCGTAGTTAAGTAATTCCTAGACTTCCCCAGCCAGTATATTCATTACAGGATCTCCAGGGTGTCCCATAGAGGGACATTTTTATAACTACTGACTCGTTCACTTGCGTCGTTCGACGATTTTTCTGATAGATAAAATAGTACAGAGTAAGAAGATTAAGGGCATTCAACACCATCAAGTCAAGTGTAAAGGATACGAAAGTTCTTTCAACAGTTAGGTACCTGCGTCAGACACTAAACAATTATAAGTCAGTCTTATGTAGCACTACAATCAGATTCTAGCGCCGATTATTACGAAAATAATACACTCACTTACTATACTACAAAATTGGCACATTTCATACGCCTAGATCACGACTGGTGGGAAGTGGGACTAGACGAATTACTCTATCCCATAGGTTTTGAAATTCTCGAAGATAACGTTTTATACAAGGTTAAAGAATACGGCAAACGTCGTAGTGACCTAAGTTAGAATTGTTTCATTTCTTCAACAAGATTTCGCATACTTTAAGGAGCTTCATAATAAAAATAATAGGTTGATAAATGATAAAGGTGATTACGAGATTCTGGCATCTTAATTTCAATAGTACATTCTTCGCGATCAAACAATGTTAAGAGAGATTAAAATATAAAAGGGTTCATGGACGCCCGATAAGTCATCCATAACTATACGATTCAAAAACACAATTTCATTTATGGCGGCGAAAAGAAAATTTAAATTAGAATTTCCAGTTCGACTCTGTATGGTCATCGGATACTTAATTACCACCATTCGAAACAGACTACACAAAATTGAATCGCTTAGTACGATTAATAGACATACGAGGGATTAAATGAGTGAGAATATTAAAGGGGTATTTTTGCGAGCTAATCGTAAATTACCCAGCTCTATTTCAATAGAAACAGAGCCTGTCTTTGTGTACAGAGACATTATAGGACCACAGTTGATAGATGACTCATATGTGAGATGGGTTACAAACAAACATTTCCCCTCCTCCACCGCAAATCACGTATTGTTTCCTATATTCTATTTTCCAGTCAAGAAATGTAATTTTGACTCTCTCTCTCGCTATCCTTCTTCCTCTCTCTTCTCTCTCTCTCTCTCTCTATATATATATATATATATATATATAGCTATATATGATGCACAAAGTTTGGCGAACGAGTGAATTTTCTATAGGGTCCCGTGCCCATCGAAGTGGTTTTACATTTTAGAGAAAAACACTAGATAAATAGATAAAGAGAAAATAACGGGCCCGTCTATGACGCCAGCTTTAAATGCAAAGGGTCTGAGGCCTATGATCGTTAATGGGTGGACTACTTCAATTTGTTGAAGCGTTATTTTTGAGGGGCACAAAAGCAGTGGGAAAACAGGCGTTACAAACAGGCTTGCACAAACTGGCCGATATAGCCACAAAAGAACCTGACCAAAAAGTGGGTGATATAGTTAAAAATTGCGTCACTCAATCACTCAACCAGTTGAGTGACGTGGCTTAAAAAGGGTTAATAAGCTTAAACGACTTCATTCGAAAGTGGGCGCTAGATTAAGAGGGAATAAGAGAATTAAAAAATATATTTTTGGCTAATTATGGAACGTTTAAAACCGTATTCGATCTTTTCGACGATAAATGGATTCAAACGCTAACTAAAAATAATAAGGTGTTCAAACACAAGGTCATCACTTCTGTGAACAACGACGCTCAAGTTGAGTTAATTTGTCCCAGAGGCGGCGAGTACTTTCGCGACCTCTCTTTGATTAAATTATATCTTCGTATTCAACTCATGAAAGGGGAAGGGACATCGATCGCATCCGACAATAAATTCGGATGTGTCAACAAATAGATACATTATTTATTTGAATCAATATTGCTTTCAACGAAACACATATTACAACCTCAACAGACAACTATGCGTATGAGGCTTATTTAGAGAATTTAACTAATTACGCACGTAATGCCTCCAAAACCCACTTGGTGAAAGGTATGAGGATTTTGTACATCCCTGCCGCTAAAGGAGAACTCACTGCATCTACATAAAACAAAGAACTCGCTACGAGACTAGACTTGTTATAACATCCGGTCGAGTTGGTGGGACGTTTACATGCTGAGATATTTAATATTTCACAATTGCTATTGAAAAATGTAACCATGCACGTTTTATTGATCTGCAACAAAAGAGAGTTTTATTTGTTTACAGACGGGGACAATTTAAATACCGACGTCCGTTTGAAAATTTTAGACGCCACCCTCTTTGTGAAACACGTGGAAGTGTCGCCGATTATTTCACTCACTATAGAAAATACACTCTTACGAAATCCGGTCCAATACCACATCAATCGGGTGGACGTCAAAATTTTGACCGTACCCAAAGATCCAAGTTTGTGGGACTAAACAATGTTATTCAATGGTTCATCCCTAAAATTGTTGTATTCACTATGATGTCTAGCGATGCGTTTGTGGACAGTTTGAACACGAATCCGTTTCAACTCATTCATAAAACCTGGATCGTTTCGTCCTTTATGTAAACGGGATCCAAAATCATGTATCTATTTTGATAAATTTTGACATCGGCACTTCCACCCTCACTTATGACACATTATTTCTGGGATCGGGCATACGCCACCAAAACAATGGACATTTAATCACATGAGACATGTTCAATAAAGGTTACTTTATGTTGGCGTTCGACTTGACTCCCAACAAGGCAGGACAGCACTCACACACTAGCCTTCAGAGAGAGGGGAACGTAAAATTGGATTTACAGTTTAAGACAGACTTTAAACTTCCATAACCTGTTTGTTCTACTCTGAGAACGAGGGGACGGTGTCGATAGATTCTAATCGGGAGGTGAAAATTAATTATTAGCACCATTATTTAGCATCAAATAGACACACTGCTGTAGGGAAACTTTTCATTCTGTAAAGGGACATTTCCTTCAGAAAAATTACCTCAACATTTCACTCGTCCTGCCCTATTTGTGGTAAATCTAGAACCTCACACTAAACCCGGCTACCATTTGGTGGTTCTATGTTTTCCCAAATTTGGGGAGTATTTTTATACATATACAAAACGACCGAGCCTAACGATGACTAGACTCGTGAATAAACACTATAGACGATGGACGTTCAACAGAAAGCTTATCCAAGCAATAGCGTCCGGTGGTTGCGCCCACTATTGCTGTCTATTTGCCGTTGCCAAGGCCGCCGGCTGTAGCCTGAGGAGATTCACAGACCTGTTCTCCACCATCGACATGTACAAGAACGACAGACTGGCTGTCCCGCTGTTCAAAAATAACTCTGGCAGCTGTCCAAGGTGTACGTGGAGGGATGCCCAGACGTGTGTTCCAGCATTAGATATAAAAGGTATATTAGAACTGTATTTAATAATTTCTATTCAATTATCTGACAGATGAACATCATTATGTCAGCCATCTTTGATTTTTCATTTATCGTCAACTAAAAAAAGGAGTGGGTTGTCACCGAGATAGTGATAGTTTTCATCCACGAGAAACAATCCTCGTGCTATTAATTCTATAAAAACCACTGGACTGAGCTATTCCAAATTTACTCCAATTCTAAAGCAAACTATAAATAAAACCGTCGTACCTTACGCATATAAAAAACAAAATGGCATTTCTTGTCCCATTTCACTGGGCGGATATTCATCTCTGTACATGAGGACTATAAATGTCCGATTGTAGGTTTTATCAACTCCATTTGTTGGAGATATACTGCTGCTTGTCATGACATCACTCCGTGTGCATTAAAAAATGGAAATGCATTGGCATGATTTGTCATATTTACCAGTGCCGAGAAATTGTATAAATTTTGTCCAATCACTGAAGACGGGGACCACTACGACGATACTAGTTTTAATTGTGACGACTGTTTATTACAGGTCATCAGTCAAGACACAGACTGTGATGGAGAAGGTGATGGGCAGCTTTAATGTGGTGGAGGATCATTTCCTGTATGATCGAGCCGAGGATTTACAACCATCATCGTCATCGTGGACGACCAAGACTTTCTTATTAAACGATAAAAAGAACAAACATGTAACGGTGGACCTCTTTCCTTATCTCCACTTTTAGGCTCACATGATGTTTTTGTCAAATTTTAAGCATCTAAAACTCACTGTCCTACAATGGAACTGTTTCGTCAAATAAATGGCGTTTTAGTTCGATTGATTGTGTGGAGAAGTGTGTACACTTTGAGTCGAACACGGAAGACTTTAAAATGTTGGTAGACAAATTTTTCGGTGCGTGGAAATTGAACCTGAGGGGAAAAACATTCAGGTATACTTGTCTACGGATGATTTAAACATTCTTTACGATCTTGAACAATATATCACACCACGCAGTGTAAAATATCTCAATCATCCTAATGTATCAGTATTCATAGACAAATCCTTTGTCAACCCCTGCAATTCTATCCCATATTTTGACTATCTATCGTTGTTCGACGATCTTTTTTATTTTTATGCATAACAATAATAAATTGTGAAAACTCTGTATTTTTTTAAATAATGGTGATAATAATAAAATGTGAAAAAATGTGTATATATCTTTGATTTCCAATAATATTCCCCTCCGAATTAAATGATATATTTGTAGTAAGAACCTGTAACTTTTTTAAATATAGATTTACTACTTTATAGAGTATATCAAATTATTACGTAATTAATAAACATAACAAGTAGTGATTGTTACGGTGCACAAAAGCTCACCTAACAACCAGGGATAGAATCACATCAAACTCTCACGACGTCACAGAATATAATAATTCATTCAATAGGATGACGTCATACCCTTGTGACGTCACTGAAATACGTCACCTACTCCACGTATACATTCTCCATATTACCCATTTCCCACTGAAACTTCATACTATATTTTTGTCAAAGAATATTATTCAGATTGATTTTATTCACGTCATCTCTTGTGACGTCACTGTCATACGTTACGTACTATTTTGACGTTACCTAATTTTATTAGGTCTCACATAGTTATCCCCTCCCCACTGATACGTCATACTCTTTTGACGTCACATATGATTATAATTCATTCAAACCTGATTTATTAAATTAATAAATGTAAGTCTCTTGTGTCGTCACTGTCAAACGTCACATACACGTCAGTCTCCTTGACGTCATTCGTTTCTGTAATATGTCACATACTCAATATTTTCATTTCCGGAAAATCGTATATACCTGTTACTTACTACTACCATTATTTTCGTCCCAAAAGGTGAAGAACTATTTCTAAAGCATGCTGTAGAACACTAAAGACTAGAGATCTTGTAACGCAAGCAGATACCATTTTTAACATAGGAGAAGCATTGTCCTAGTTTCACAATTGAAAAATATCCATGTTTGAATAAGATGTTGAGTTAAAAAGTTATGAGTTTGAAGAGTTGTTGTCTAAGATTGTTTCGGAAGTAATTTAATATTACAATGATGATATTTTGATTCAGAATTAATACGAAATATTTCAATAACATATATTTTTAAGTTGTAGTACAACAATATTACTTACCATTCCTGAAACACAGTTGGACGTTTCAAGCCACAATGCTTCTAGTTGGTCTTTGGTTACAACTCCGAATATACTCTCAACTAAAATTGAATTACACACGTTATCTGGTGATTCATCACAGTAGATGAGATATCACAAGTTGTTCAACGCAACTATTCACTAATTCAAACCTAGCATCTGTTGAAAAGAAATATCCTATCTTATATCATTGTTGTGCGACTCTAGTGACCATTCCGAGACCACGTCGCCCTTAACCCCTTCTTCCTCGAGCCCTCCCCCGCACGGTCCGCTAAACGGGCCACCGTCCTCCCCAAGGCCCGTCCACTAAGTTCCAAACACTCTAAGAGATCGCGCCAGGACGAAGGGCTCGATCAAGCTAAAGACCATAAACAATAAAAGGGAAAAAACCCTATTCAAAGGTAAAACATGTAACAATGATGCAGTAGTTTTAGTCTTAGATTAAGAATAAGAAAGTTAAAATAGACATGATAGAATAAGTTAGAGAATAAGACCGAGGAGGAGGGTTGGGCCCACCCTCCTCTCGATGATAGAGATTGCACATGTACGGACATAAGAAAAAAATAAATAATAAACAGTACCTGTCTCCTACCTATTGATTTAGTTTCATTTCTTTAACCCAAACACCCCTCTGCGCTCAGAACCATTCGGGCTGCCACTTATCCTTCACCCCTCCCCACCTCCTTTTTTTCTTACCCAAAATTGATTTTAAAAGCGCTCAAGAACCTGCGGGCCGCGCAAACTTTTTCAAGGCCCCCTCACCGACACCTTCCACCCGCGACCATCCCACCTCCCCCATCTCCCGTTACTCCGAAACCTGTTTCCCAACCATCCACACTACGATTTACGAACCCTCTCTCTTCCTCCTCCTTACAATCTAGTCCAATTAATCACACCCCCTGCCCCTCTCAGACCCCAGAAGAACTCAGATAAAATGCCTAACCAATAAAAAGGTGCAGCTGAAACTTCGCGACCTAGGTTTAGAAGCTCCCCGAAGCATGAAAGGACAGTCGAGGAACGACATCATCTATAAGCTCAGAAGTGCGTAGTTTATCAAGAGTATCTTTATTTCCATGTCAAATATCAGATAGCCTACGATTTATTGTGTACTCACTATCAAAACATAATAATCTTAACTTCTCTTCTCATAAATAAAATCACTGATTTGCCTCATGTCACTAGTGGATTGCTCAAGATTCTACGTAACATGCTCAGTAGGTACGAGGAAAACAGTCAAGCCTCTCCACGTCCTTGAGCAAGGCACAGATCATGTAGGTCTTCTATTGTTCTCACTGTTGTTTCGGTAACTCGATGGGCCACTCGAGAAAGTTTCAAGACCAGCCTCGGTACAAATGTAAGCTTACCGACGGTATATTAACTAATTAAGTTTTTAAATCTTGAAGCGTCATATCTTGAGTTGGCTAACAATGTGGATACTACCCAGAAGCAACCGCACACTACTCATACAACACAAGGGTTTTACTCATTGCTAAGTATGCTAGGTGGCATCAAGACCACGCCTTATCGAACTCACAAGGTCACACTATTATCCACCTCTCAAAC
This sequence comes from Timema cristinae, assembly GCA_039000515.1. NCBI lineage: Eukaryota > Metazoa > Arthropoda > Insecta > Phasmatodea > Timematidae > Timema > Timema cristinae. The sequence goes on along the minus strand of JBCFYV010003508.1, from coordinate 4,132,857 downwards.
TATTTTTTTTTTGTAAAGCTGACACTCATTCAATTTATCGCTGTACAAATTTCCATGTCGAAACTCCTCAAGAAGTATTTAATATTGTAAAAATTAATAGAATATGTTATAATTGTCTTGGTCACTCTCACACACTGATCAATTGTGAATCATTACTTTCGTGTAACAAATGTAATAAAATATAACAAACTCACTACATTTGGACTCACCCAAGTCTAAGGTCAATCAAGGTCCCTCCCTATCTTTAAGCAGGAATGATTTAGGATTTACGGTTACAATCTTAAATATTATCTTGGACAATTCTATAGATAAGTTTGCGTCATAGCCATTTGGGAAAACCTTATTTACTAATGTCAATATATTACCATGTGTAAACCTGGAATATGACAAGTTAATCGTTTTGGAACGATGGTGAACATTATATAGAAGACCATCGACCTTAAAATTGATAGGGCTAATATTGATAGTAGAATGCTTTGTTCGATTAATCAACGAGTAAATAATCCATCCTGTCAATCCATCGATTCGTTCCTTTAGTGGGGTATCTTCTACACATAATATACTTCAGCCACCGATTAAAATGTTCTACAACACTAGCCTTAAAAATGTTATATGGGGAATTTATTTTTTGTTGTCTTTAGTTTGCAACATTTTGGTGAAGTTAAGGCTAGTTTGCCTTGTATTACACTTAACAAATTAGATTAAACACGCTTATAATAGCAATAGTGAATATAATATGATTGTCTAAAATTTCAAATATGATCGTTAGATTACCTCCATTCTTCCATTCATTCCTTCATTCATACTATTACTCCAGCATTTACTTATAGACAGTTTTATTTGAAATGTTTGCAAAAGCATAGAGCTAGATTCTCTCAAAATTAGTATTTCGTTTGACTGCAGATTTTAAAGAAGCCAACCCAGTCATGTCCCTTACTGTGGGAGGGAGCGCATACCCCGCCCGTGACGCTGCGACTATGAATGAAAGGGAATAGTATTCAGATTTGTGGATAGAGATGCTTATAAAGGTAGAGTTTTTAGCAAGTGTATTAAGCTGGTGATGATTTTTGAGTAAGTCAAAATAATTGGCTGCTAAATAATGTGTTGAGGAAGTCTGTTATACATTGTGTAGGGGACTCAGGGAGTAAAGTGTCCATCGTTCATTTGGTCGTAACCACTTCAGTTTGTCAAAGTATTTAGAGATATGTTCTTGGTACTTAAGATCATGGATAAATCGAATGCATGTATACTGTAATCTTTGTGCAAGCTCTTCAGTAATGTTACTATAAGCAATGTTACAGTAGTCGAAGTATAGTAATATCAAGCTTTAGACGATCATAGCTTTAAGAGAGAGAGGAAGAAAGTTGTTGACCCTTTTTAGGGTATGAAGAGCAGCGTAGGCTTTTTGACAAGTTATGATGATTTGATTTAACCAGGTGAGATTTGCATTCATTAGTATTCCTAGATTTTTTGTCTGTGTATTAAATGGTATAACACTCTTATTAAGTAAAATACTAGAAAGGGTAGAGCTATTTACTTTAGACAAGAGCCCTGATGTCCCAATAATGATTTCTTATGATTTAGTGGAGTTTATATATAAAATGTCTGCTCATGGACATGAGCTAGGTCTTGTAGGAAGAAGTGGAGTCTTCAGATCGTTATTTATATTATGTAAGGATAATTTTTTAGATAGACAAAAATTGATTTATCTATTAAGTTTTGAGTAACTATACATGTTGTTTACCTTTTACATACGTGTCAAATTTTGAACCCTGATAACGTTAGGCCAGGTCTATTGATCTTAACCTTAGATTAATCTACTAATATGATATTTAGGAAATTATACGTTATTTTTTGGGTAGCGCTAGTAATGCGTCACATGGACAGAAGTCAGATATGATCTTTGATTATTGAACTGTTGTTTATATTATGATTATTAATATTTTTTTGTTAGTGTTAGGTTTGGTTCTAAACTTTATAGAAGTATAGTTTGTAATTATTATATTTATGACAAGATTGGCTTGTTTAACGTAATTTATTATTGGGTCCAAATGAAATATCTTCTGAAGTTTAGATGAATTTTGTGAGTGATGGCAAATTAAGGAAGGAAATGAGTAATATGAGATAAATGTTAGTTATTAACGTTAGGGTCTTAAGTGATAGATATTAATTACTATGACTTTTTTTTTTTAGATTTTCCACAGAATATTCTCGCCGTAAATTGAAACTTTTCAATGATAAATTCTCCATTTTGTGTTTAAACTGTTGTTCTATGCTGATCATAGAGATTTTACATTTTATTAAAGTTTTGGTGTTATCTGGTAAATGATTCTTCTTTTATTAAATTCATATTCATTAATAACAATCTCACGGACTTCTCAATTTTATTCATTAATGTATGTGGAATCAATACCCTTAGGTCTAGCACTTCCCAATCTCTAAATTTTTGTGTTTGGGTGGTTAAGAAATGATAAGAAATTAATTACGAGATTATTTCTTTTCCTTGAGGCTGACCGTCTGGTTATTCCCGCTATCGGGGTGGGTTGCGTGTCTGGGTACACTTGGTACACCCAGGTTTTAAATATTTTGTAACTCGAACGACTCACTCCTATCACTTATTCTTGATTATTATTTTGTATATATAAAACCCCCACTTGATAGTTATTGTGTTCAATCTAGTTACGGTTAAATCTATACCTACCTAGGATGGCCACCTAGCACAATTTTACCTTTGAACCCGATGTGGAGATAGTGTGTATTGTGATTATTACGCCATGTTGTTGTTGATTTCTGATTGTTTGTTACTCAATGTTGTTGTCGGTCTCTGATTGGTTGCTACGTAATGTTGTGTCGCTCCCTGATTGATTTTCTCCCTCACCTTATCCTTCCCCCTGACCCACTTTCAGTGGTTTATTCTTGATCTAACTTGTTTTTTTTATGTCTGGCTAGGATTTGGACGGGCCATTAGAGTTTTTTATTGGTGTGGGGAGTTTATTGTTGTAGGATTGGGACGGGCGTTGGAGTTTATTTTGTATTTATTGGCGTGCAGTTCACGGCGTCGCGCGCTCCTCCCGTCACACTGGCACGGAGAATGAACATCTTCTTACGTTATCGTAGAGTAGAGTGAACATTAGCTCCCTCTCACAAGACTCTGTTTGACTGATTTCCCTTCCCGGAACAAGCAGGACGAACCTCTCCTGACGACCGTTTGGGGTAGAGTGTGATAAATGTTTCCCCTGCCTTGAGACACTTTCACTTCCCCTCATTCCCCCTCCTTCAAGGCATGTGTCGCAACCCCCTATGCGGTAATGGCTTATCCCAGTGTCGCAACCCCCTATGTGGTAATGGGTTTTCCTTGATGACTGGCATCAATTTGGCGGCTCGACAAGACAGGAATAGCCTTATGTGATGTTTTTTTCTGCAACTAGAGACCATTGACACAACTCTGATTATGCACAATCAGGGGCCTCAGAATCCTTAGTCAGGATCCGTAATGCCCCACCACAAAAGTCTACTAAAAATGGTTGTTTGGTATCTGCCGTCGCAGGTCACCGGTAAATAGGTATTTAACGGCAAAGCTTTACAATTTAACACTTTAGACATATAGCTGCAATCGGTAACATTGATTTATATTAAGTAGATACTATCGAACACACATAAATTAGAATGTGTCACTTTAAAAGAATATACAAAATAAAATTGAAATTGAATTAAGCTTTTATCTATGTACCAGAACACATAGTATATTGAATCAGGCAAATACTGCCCTATAGTCGGATAAATCAACATTTTGTATCAAATTTGGTTTTAGGACTAGATTAAGAAATGTTAGTCAATGCACATAGATTTTATAGGTGGAATTTAAAAATGGTAGCTTTTAGAACAGTCATAAATAAACATCCAACTTAAAATTATATATTTGAATCAGTTAGATAATGTTATTAGTTGCTTAGATAAAAAGTTTGAATGGAACTTGGTTTGAAAATAGAATAAGCAAATGCTATTCGATACACATATATTTTCTATCAAGAATATATAATTGGTTGCCTTTAGAATTGTCACAAATTTATACCTGGCAAATACACATCCAATTTAAAATTAAATTGGTCTCTTTATGTAACAGAACGGCTTAATACAAAAGAAGATAAAATACCTGATGTCGATGTTGTAGAATGTTCCATCGTCTTGATTATTCAGTCGCTCCGTAGCAAATTTTCACGTGAATAAGAAGGCAGGGCTGCTCTAAAATCACCCCAATATATATATAATGTATATATATATATAGGGGTGATTTTATATATATATATAATATTTATTTATATATTTCATATATATGAACCAAAACCCCTTTCACCAGATAGCCATCCTTTCTAATTTAGATCGAAATAGAATCGGACCAATAAGGATGGTCTCATTATCGATATTGTAATATTAATTTTCAGCCACGCTTATTGTTTTAAATTGGCTCGATACAATTGAAATTTAAATAACAGTTAATAACAATAAATATTATAGCATATTATATTTTTTAATATTCAAAATTAAACTATTATATTAGTTGATCGTCAATGAACCCAGTCTGGAATATAATTATTTAATATATAGCCAATCTGATTATGAGACATAGATTTATAAATGAAGAAGAGCATCACAGGATATTACGGGTAAAATAAATAAATAAATGATGACGGGAGAAGTCAGGGTCCGAGTCCTTGTCGTGATTGAGTACTGAGGCTGGTTTCCTCCCTCATCTTCCACGGTTTGTGACCCGGACAGGTAATAATAAGACACATTTCGTTTTATACCATCATACTGATGCGGGTACATTTCTTCCTCTTCTTATTCCACTCTACAAAATAAGTCTCTATGGTTTTCCTGTTTCACTCCTGACCCCCCCCCCCCTCACTCATCCAGTGTAAGCATGTTAGTGTTTCAGACGTGTAAAAAAAATAAAACCTTAAACTCTGTGTTATAAAATCATGTTTTTAATTTATTTTTTATCAGCGCGTCTTACGAACCGTTCAGGTTATACGTATAAATATGATAATTAGGCTACTTAAATGGATTAGGAATGAGAAATAACGCATTTTATAGGTAATTTACCCGCATTTACTTGTAAGGAGAGTAGAAAACAATTCGTGGAAAAAACCTTCAAATCCCAAGTGGCATTGAACCTCCCCCGTCATGAGCATACCAGTTTAACTCAAGGATGACGCCTTATACTATTCGACCTCTGAAGAGAGTTTTAATAGTGTTAATTTAATATTTAGTAATGCATTAATTTATTTGCATACCACTAACATTATAGTCATTTATATTGGATGGGCTTTGCTTTTTATAATATATAGAGCCACAAATGAATATTATTTACAAGTATATTTTTTCTATTTAAATTTATTTGAAGTATTTAGCGTGCACTTTATGAACAACCTGATTATATCAGAACATAACTTACAATCTAACTTAAATCTAGAAAATTCAAAACACCCATTCCCCCTGTAAGTCCCGGGAATTTTCTATCCTTTCCTTCTTTGCGGGGAGAACCACAGAAACCACGTTTTGTGTAAAGATATATATTAGTAGATAAAATAGTTATCTTTGTTTAAAATTAATATCAGCACAATTGTTACTTAATTGGTTTGGTGCAATGATTAGATAGATATCTGGGAAAGTGATCGTTTTAATTCTGGCTTGAGGTTTAAGTGGTTAATTTGTTTTTTTTGAATGTTATTTATTATGTCAACAATATATAGTTTCGAGCATTAAATTATATTTAAAATTATATTTAATATTACTTATGAATCCTTGTAAAAGCGTAATTGGCTGTCGCTCTTGTTTCGTGTGGATCCAGACTGTCGGGGACGAGGGAGTTCGAGGTTCGAATATCAGTATGGTAAACTAGAGGGGTTTTACACTCTCCCTCTACGCATATGTGCTCCAACCTCCCAATTCCTAATCCATTAGCGTAATTTGTACTTACACGTATAGCCCGCAAGGGTAGTAAGACGCTGTGATAAAATATGGTGAGTTCGTGTATGCGTGTGTGTATTTTCAATTTTACCATACTTAATAACTGTCCCCCCCTGTAGCAGGCTAATAGAGTTTGTCCCCTTTAAGATCTAATTTATACCCCCTGTACAGAGTAAGAATGTTTCACAACTTCTAGCAGTTGCAGAAAATATTGTTATACTCTCCCAATTTTCACTTCGGTGCAAGTGGGTATTCCGTCTAAAACTCGGGCTCTTCTGGAGGATCCTATATTCCATGAAGGACCCTCAGTCTTGTTCAGTTGTCATTGACGTGCAAATGTGGGTACATATCTCGCCCTGTGACATAAGGATGCAGAGGCTAAAATCCCTTAGAGGGATAAAAACGCTAATTACTTCACATTTCATACTATGGCAAATGCCGTAACACATTTCACCTGGTCAATATCAGCTCTTATCTCATGCTTGCCTGAAGAGTTTAGTTCGAATCCCAGTCGTGCATGCTTACGGATTCTAATTTCCTCCATAATCGTCTACGGGTTGTGCCCCTGAAGGGTAATAAGACGCAATTCTAAATACCGATAAGCTTATCTTTGTGGCTATTATCAGAGAGGTAGGAGAAGGGTTCGATTCCCCCCTGGGGTTCAGTTGTCAATGACGCGCAAATGTGAGTACACATCTCACCCTGTGAAATAAGGAGGTAGGGGTTAGAGTCACTTAGATGGTAGCAAACGCTAATTACTTCACATTTCAAACCCTGGAAAATGCTGTTACACATTTTGCCTGGTCAAAATCAGCTCTTATCTCACGCTTGCCCGAAGAGCTTAGTTCAAAAATCTGTCGTGCGTGCGTACTGAGGCCGATCCTTGGGTATCAATCTACCATCACAATGCATTTATAAATAATTTTTGTATACTTGCATCAATGGTCGCATGGTCTAAGGCGTCACTAGATGGCCGGTTACAAAGTGATTGATGCTTAAAGCAAATGAGGGTACACATTCTACATGGTTGGCTGGCAGAATGGTTGGGGGGGGGGGGTGTAGGAAGTACGGCGTTCTAACAAATATTATCTCAGCTAAATATATCGAGGTTCGAATCCCGAATTGCACGCCGTATACATGTAAGGCTCCTGGTGGGGTAAAATCGAATCCTTGGTTCCAGAGTGGTCTATATAAAGCCCATCTGAACCTGCGGCCTTCAGAAGGCCACGAGCGATGTGCCAAGCGAACTTTGGGGCTGAAGGGGAGAAAGCACATCTGAACCAGTGACCTTCAGACGGATGTTTTTTTCTGTTGTTCCATGCTAATATTAACTTTCTTTTATATATTTTGATGTTTTAAGAAATAGCTGACACGCTAGGTAGCTTATCGTTGATTATTACTGAAATGTTAAAAAAATATAAACGGTTGTAAAATGCATACCAGAAATACCTGTTACACTCACTGAGAATGTATTTGTCAAACTATTGATAGAAAGAGTTTGATTGTTTTTCAACACTACTTTCGCCCGCCAAAAGCTTTTACACCAGGTTTTGAACTAGTCAAACGAATTGGGAGAGGAAGGAGCAATAAGAATCGAGATAAAGATTAACCTGGTTCATCCCCCACTCTGTCTTCTTCTTCTCTATTCCCAAATGCTTCGTACCAACTTGAAAGTTTCCGTGAAGTTGCCCCCTCCCTTCCCCCTCACACTCACTTTAAAAAATTCAAGTTTTAGATATTGTAATCGTTTATTCTTCGTTTGTTCCGGATCATTCCGCAAAAAATTTCATTTGCTCCTTTTGATAGGCCCACAAATGATATGTTTACATTGGGAGGCCAACATCACGGTAGCCCCCCACTTGTAAAAATTCAAGTTTTTATTATTGCAATCGTTTGTTCTTGATTGTTCCGCAAAATTTTCGTTTTTTCCGTATTCGTTCTTGCACAAATGTAACGTTAACTTGTGGCACTTTGTTTACTCTACTCGTGAAGGGCCAACTTCACGGTAAACCCCCCCCCCCCCCAACTTTAAATTTTTATGATTGCAAGCAGAGCCCAAATTTTGATGAGAGGTCATATTTATTTTACTACATCACAGACAATGCTCATGTTTACATACATTCTGTTTATGACCCCTTGGTTGTGTAAACGTTTTTCTAGGTATTTTTTAAAAATTTTGTCGTTTTAAATTTTAGCTAATATTATCTTCTTGGTTGGCGCCTTTATGAGCCATTTTAGGCCTTTTTTGAATATTCGCCAGGAACTTATGTTAAATTAGTACATTTTAAATGCTATTAATATTTTATTAATGCATAAATACTCGAACTTTTTTTAATCAAACCGTTGTTGGAATGAAGAATAATGTTGAGAATTAACTCTTTATTCTCTTTGTTTTTCATGTTTGTTGAATCCATGTTGCCAATGAGACGCTGCAGCTAAGCGGTGAAAAGTTGCGTTAGGGTAGGTTTTTTATAAGCAGACTTTCATAACTAAAGCTATAGATCCAGAATGCAAGAGTTTAATTATTGTTAAAGGACTTTCATTGCATAGCTATTTTTGGTTTCCATTTGTAGAGCGTGTGTTTGATTTAGTCGTATGCATTCATTTCAATAATTTATTTAAATTCTTAAACAATTTTTTGTTGTTGCAAATTTGTAGTCATTTTTTAGAGGTTTAGGGATTTTACTTAATTTGATCACTTTTATGATCATTTAAGTTTGGACCACATTTATAAACATTGATTGATTTGAATAAATCAGTTTCATTGTCAAGTAGTTTACTTCTTTGTAAGCGCTAGAAATGGAATAGATGACATTTCCTGCCAACCGCTTCTTTGTGGTCAAAGCTACTACTTACTACATCATAACTGTAATAGTAGCAAACAACCGTGATTCGGATTCCACGTTAAACTGTAGGTCCTTCATTTCATATCACAATCACCCTACCATTACACATTAGCGTAAGTGCGTATAACCCGAACGGGTAGTAAGACGCGGTGCTAATAAATAATAATAATAATAATAAATAATAATAATAAAGCAAACAAATTGAAGGTGCGGTGTCAATATTTTAGGAGAACCTAATTCCGAGCTCACTGTACAGCGGGGTAAGGCGGGGGGAGATCCCACTCAGGTAATTGTCGGTGATTTGACAGCTACCCAAGGAGATGAAGCCAATATCCAATTAAGAAACACAATAACTGACATACATAATTAAACTGAACATTTTAAATGTAATTGATGATATGAGATTTATACTAAAAACTTACAATAAGTGACTTACATAGCTAATTCACATAATGATATTAAACATTATAATTATGATTAATGATATTTATGTAGCTGTAACTTTCTGACATATGTTTGCAGTTGTGGTTCAAATTTACTAGTGGAAATTATCAGCAGCGACTTCAAATGCTCATCAGTTAATTTAGATCTGTAAATATTTTTGTATATTTCTATTTGAAGAATGTTTTTTTCACACATATAAGTAGTGCCAAAGTGGAAAAAAAATCCACGAGCAAATTTATGCAACTGATCAAATTGTGTGAATGGAAGACTCCATATAAAATTCCAGCAATGATGACTTTAAATATTTTTGTTTAAAGATATCGCTACACTGCAAATCAATCATTTCCATTTGAAGTTCTGGGGCAAGGGTTTCTATATCGGCGTTAAAGGGATTTTAAAAAATCTTGATATCGTTTGCAATTGCATCAAAATCTGAAAAAACGTGACCCAAAATTTATTTTTAATGCTCCTAAAGTTTTAATCGTGAAATCGTCTGAAAATGGAGTTTCAGTTTGCTTTATAAATGTTTGGCAGGTATTAAAATGCGTAAAACATTTTTTGTTCAATTGAGATTAAAATAAAACAAATTTTGTCGAAAGGACTTAATATAGTGTCTGGTGTCTGGTTTTCTCCTTGTAATTTTAAAATTAAGATAATTTATTATGTTTAGTTAACCCGGCATGAATGAGGTGAGAAATTGTTACACCAGCTATGAGGTGGGTAGGAGATAACTGAAACTTTGATGCCGAATTTTTGATACTATATTTGTGTATTCAATATTGTTTTACTTAATAGTATCCATCCAAAAAGATGAGTAAATAAAATATTATGTTTAAGATTGAAAAGCGTGTTTTTATTGAAATAACAAAGTGTCTATATTTTCTTTTAAAAAGTACAAGTTTTGGTAGTTTAAACATTTTTTCTTATAAAATTCTAACAAAATTACAACTTCTTTGGCTAATCAACATAGCTATAGTATCTTCTAATTATAAAAATAGTAAAAATAACTAAAAGGACTTATGAGCTCAATTAGCACAGAACCAAAATTAAACCTACAAATCAGCACCATCTTTGCAAATAAAAATCGCATGTCTCCATACATATTGGCTTCTCACACTTCGAACAGGCAATGTTTTGATTTCCTATCTTTTTTTCAGTACAGTCACCACACCTGACATATCTGCCAGACATTTTTTTGGGAACTGGTGATGAAGGTTCTCCCAGTTGATTAGCAATTAATTATCTTTCGAGTTTCCCTTGGAAGATGTACGTTTTGTTGTCTAAGGCGATGACTATCATTTAGCAGATTCAAACCTAAATTACGAATAAAGTCTTGGCACTTCATGCGTGTTTTGACACCTATGTTACTTTCTCTGTAGATTATGATACCATTTATGGCAGCCATATTGAATATACTGTAAAAATTCATCATAGGCCAACGATTGCTATTGCACAAAACATCATAAGTGGCACTCAGTTAATCTGCGACATTGACACTAGTTTTAGTTGTATTATAATAAGTAATCATTTCCGATTTTCTTTTATCACCTGTCGATTCGCTATATTTTTATCATTGTGTAAAGTTGACATAACCAGCACAACCTTATTTTTTTAGGTACGTAGGACATCAATGTAATGTCATTCTGGAACCCAAATCGAGAGCTATTTACTTCTGTTCATTTTTTGAAAATCTCAGGTACACTTGTCTTGTTTTTACTGACTGTGCCGACAGAAGTCAATGAATGTTCCTTTAACAGATGAATCATAAGGGGGTAGCTAGTAAACCAATTATCGAACGTCAAATTCCTGTTTGTTTTGTTATTGGTTCCACTAAACGGTTTACGATATCATACGCTTTCTTACTCAGTTGCTAAGGCCCTGGTGGCTGTTTCTCACGTATACTTCCAGTTTGAGAATATAGAATGTCTTCGCATCTACAAAAGCTTGTATTTTTATGCCATATTTGGCTGGTTCGTTTGGAATGTATACGTGGAAAGGACATCGCCCTCCGAAATATAACAGCATATAATCATTAGTAAGGTTCTCAAAAGGAATATAATGTTATTGAATATTTTCAACAAAATTATAAAAATGTATCTCTTATAAGCTAGATTGTCAGTCTTTTTTCTTTGGTTCTGGGTGTTCTTATCATCGAATCTCACACAGTTTTGGAGAAAGGAAAACCTCTGCAGTGACATCGTAGTCCGAAAGATTTCAACTTCTGTACCATTTGTACGCCACAAATCGTTCAAGGTTTGTCTATTTGAGTCGTTTAGGCCAGCTATATATAAAAATCCCATAAATGTCTTCAAATCCTCCAAAGTTGCATCTTTCATGTGGTACTGCTCATTATTTTCTGGACAGTTTCCCTTTTATTCCTTATTTGATTATTTTTATATGTAAGACGAATATTTCAACATACTGCTTGTTATAAAAAGACTCCAACATTCAATCTCTGTTTTGGCTAGTTTTGCAGCACCTTTTACGCCTGGAGCATTAGTAATAATATTCTCGGAACGAATACGAACGCTTTGTCTAGGACAATCTTTCATCCATTTGTACCATCTTTGGATGTATTAAATAACCCACGTACCTCAGAGTAGAAGCCGCCGACGCATATTCCGGTTCTCCGAATCATACAAAATACCCTCCTGTTCCGAATCAATTTCTTCACTTATTTGAGAAACGTTGTCAATCTCTTCTTCGCTCTCGGAGTCACAGGAACTAGCACTAGCACAGTTTTTTTAATAATTCTTGCAGCCGACGTTCAGTTTTCTTCATAAGACAATCTTGAGAAATTTAAAAATAAATCAAAGAATACTATAAATAGCTATAACTCATAAACTTACTGCAAATCAATAATGTAACACCAACTACGAGGTCGGATGTGACGTACCCCAGCCACCTTTGCGCACGTTTATCTCCCAATAACGCCGGCGCGACACTAAAATCAACACTGCACCTCGTCTCCCAATCCCTTACCTCCAGCTACTGTGACGACGGTATTTTCATGGCAACAATAACATTATATAATCTGCGTTAAAAAACGTCTTGGGTATGACATACCCGACCTCACTCACTCACTTCTATAACCACTCATTGTTTTGTAACTAAGCCAGAGGATGATTCCTTTAATTCAAGAAAAATTTCGATTATTGTTTGAAGCCCAAAAAAATCGAGTTAAAACTTTTCCACAGTTAAGCCAGCGTACTGCAGTATAAATGATAAGTCATTTTCCCCAATCTCTTTAATAAACTCGTGAAATTGACAATGATTGAGAGCATGTGATCTGATCTAATTAACAGCTGACATGAACGGCTTTAAAACTCCTGACATATCCGAGTATTTTCCGCACACAGACTGTTTTGAAATGATGCAATGTACAATTAATGGTTTTGAACCACCGTCATATTTTTACGACCTTTGATACGAGAGCAACGACACCTTTTATTTTTTCACACATGTGTTGCCACCATCAGTAGTGATAAACTTCAAGTTTTTCCATCGGAGATTGTTTTTTCCGAACAGAATTTTCAACTCCTTAAATATATCTTCTCTAGTGGTCGTGCCGTGAATGCTATGAACGTCCAAGAAGCTCTTCATACACTTCATAATTTTTATCTATCCCTCGAATAAAAAGTAACAACTGAGCATATCTGAAACATATGTTGACTCACCCAGGGCCAAAAAGAACCACTCTAAATGTCGATTTTTGTCAGACAAATGAGTTTATATATTTTCTGCAATATTATTTACTCTTAGAACTACAGTGTTTGATGACAAACTGGTGTTTTTAAATAAATTAGATTATTCTGGACACATTTCTTCTGCTTCACAATCATGCAATCCTTAATTAATTCACCGTCAGTAAATGTCCCGTGGGCCGTAGTTGGAGATCCCTGCGTTAAACCCTGTTGCTACCGAGGCGGGTGATTTCGACAATCATCTACACTGCTATCATTCCTTTGTAGGCAGTAATATATTACCAGAATCCGGCAAATCAGTTGACTCCATCTTATTAAAACGGTCTAATGCACAACTCTCGCGATATACAAAACTGCCGAGGACGGTTTGGGGTTTATTGTAAATGAGGGTGGCTTTTCCCAACTGTTTTTTTCCACTTTCTCTATACACAAATACGTGTGAACCTCCTATAAATTACCTACCTACCTGCCTGGTTGGTGTAGGAGTCTAAAAGCGTCAGACTTGTGTTGGACTTTACTGCCAAGGTTCAAATCTCATTCGCTGAAAAGAGGGTGATAGAAAAATAGCATACCCGTTCTGATATATTGCTATAAAAATTGGCTATGTTCACACTTGGTAATAACTTCTATTCATCACCATTTTTTGGGGTTTTTCAACATATTCCTCTTTCAAAGATTTGCAAAGTGTATTAGCCAATAGCTCCTAGCCTAAATGCCCTCCTTGGTTTAAAGTTACTTTCAGTAAAATTAGCATCCCCCCCCTTTCCCCTGCAGTATATCATAGTGCAATACTCTATTCCTCTTGGTACCTCCTCACCGCCCTACACCACCAGTCCCAGTGGGGAAAGTGGGCGGTGTCAGATTTTATTTATACTCTTCGCAAATATAACACCCGGGCTTACATGTATCACAAAAACACTTCTTTTAGCACCGCGTTTTTTCCACCCGTTCAGGTTTTTACGCCTATGTACTCATTACGCTAATGAATTAAAAATGAGGTAGATGTGTATTGAGGAAGTGCACCACGCATTTGCACGGAAATAAAGAGAAAAACATTTTCAAAAGTTATAGAAATGTTCGTAGTCAATCCCCCCTTTTATATCCTTTTTAAAATTTAAAATTTGGGTTTCTGTGTTTTTTGAAATATTTGAAATTCAAAAAAAATTTACATATTAGAAAAATACTTTTAAAAAATCTAGTTTGCCCAAAAAAACCAAAAAATTTAGAGTGAAATTAAATGTAAAACCCCTCCTTGATATTAGTTTTAATTACAATCTTAGAGCCTTTTTTTAAAAAAAATTTGAAATGAATTATCATCAGAAAATCCCCTTTATTTGAAAAAAGGGCAAAAGGGAAAACAGGATCAGGGGTAGCTAAGAAATTACATCTCCATTTTAAAATTTGAACAAAACTCTTAAACCCCGTTTCTTTTGTCTGGGGGGGACAAACAAAAGGAATTTTAAAAGGTATTTTGTTTGTTTTATTTAAAAAAAATTTTAAAAATTTTCATCAAATTTCGTCTTTTTTTATAAGTTTTTTTAAAAACCCCAATATTTTTTCTTACAGAGATTAAACACCTGACGATATTTTTTGTTTTAATTGCCAGCAAGCCTAGGAAGTATAAGATAAAAAGGGAGCGTTATGTTCTCCCCAAATTTTCCAGAAAAGGCCTGGGGAAATAAAAGATGAAAAGGGCGTTATGTTCTCTCCCCCTTCAGCCCCTGGGAAATTTATAAGAGGGAAAAGGGCGTTATGTTCTCTTCACCCCCCAAAAAAGTTTTTGGAAGTAAAAGGGATAAAAAGGAGGGGTTATGTTCTCCCCCAACATAAAAAAAAGCCTAGGAATTATAAGTAAAAAGGGGCGTTATGTTCTCTCCCACATCAAAAAAACCCAGGAATTAAAGATAAAAAAAGGGAGCGTTTTTTTCCTCCCTTTTTAAAAACAAGCCTAGGAATTAAAAGGGAGGGAAAAGGAGCTTTTATGTTCTCTCCCACATCAAACAAGCCTGGAATTATAAGATGAAAAGGAGCGTTTGTTCTCTCCCACTTCAAACAACCCTGGGAAATTTAAAAGGGTTAAAAAAAGGAGCTTTTATGTTTTCTCTAAATTCCAGCAACCCTAGGAAGTTAAGATGAAAAGGAGCGTTATGTTCCCCCCCACAGCCAACAAGCTTAGGAAGTATAAGATGAAAAGGGCGTTATGTTCTCCCCCACAGCCAACAAGCGGGGGAAAAGTATAAGATTAAAGGAGGTTATTTTTTTCTCCCCTTTCCCAGCAACCCTTTAGGAAAAATATATGAAAAGAGCGTTATGTTTTTTCCCCAAAACCCCCAGAAACCTAAAAAAGTGAAAGTAAAAAGGGAACGTTTTTGTTCTCTCCCACTTCCAGCAAGCCTAGGAAGAATAAGATGAAAGGAGCGTTATGTTCTCCCCCAATTTCCCAGCAACCCTTAGGAAGTATAAGATGAAAAGAGCGTTATGTTCTCTCCCACTTCCAGCAAGCTAGGAAGTATAGATGAAAAGGAGCGTTATGTTCTCTCCCACAGCAACAAGCTAGGAAGTATAAGATGAAAAGAGCGTTATGTTCTCTCCCATCTCCAGCAAGCCTAAGGAAGTATAAGATGAAAAGGGCGTTATGTTCTTCCCACCCAACAAGCTAGAAGATAAGATGAAAAGGAGCGTTATATTCTCTCCACTTCCAGCAAGCCTAAGAAGTGAAGATGAAAAGGAGCGTTATGTTCTCTCCCACATTCCAGCAAGCCTAGAAGATAAGATGAAAAGGAGCGTTATGTCTCTCCCACTTCCAGCAAGCCTAGGAAGAATAAGATGAAAAGTGAGCGTTATGTTCTCTCCACAGCCAGCAAGCCTAGGAAGTATAAGATGAAAAGGAGCGTTATGTTCTCTCCCACAGCCATAAGCCTAGGAAGAATAAGATGAAAAGGAACGTTATGTTCTCTCTCCCAAATCCAGCAACCCTTTGATGTATAAGATGAAAGGAGCTTTAAAGTTTCTCTACAACTTCCAACAACTTGGAGAATAAGATTAAAAGGAGCTTTATGTTCTCCCCCCTTCAACTAAGCCAAATGAATATAAGATGAAAAGGAGCGTTATGTTCTTTCCACTTTCCAGCAGACTAAGAAGTATAAGATGAAAAGGGCGTTATGTTCCTCTTCCACTTCACAAGCCTAAGAAGTAAAGATGAAAAGGGGCGTTATGTTCTCTCCCACAGCCAGCAAGCTTAGGAAAGTATAAAGAATGAAAAGGAGCGTTATGGTTCTCTCCCACTTCCAACAAGCCTAGAAGAGTAAGATGAAAAGGAGCGTTATGTTTCTTCCCACTTCACCCAAGCTTAGGAAGAATAAAATGAAAAGGAGCTTTATGTGTTCCCTCCACTTCCAGTAATCTAAGAAGTGAAGATGAAAAAGAGCGTTATGTTTTCTCCCACTTCCAACAAGCTAGGAAGTATAAGATGAAAAGAGCGTTTATGTTCTTCCACACTGCCAGCAACCCTAAGAAGTGAAGATGAAAAGAGCGTTAGGGTTTCCCCATCTTCCAGCAAGCCTAAGAATTATAAGATGAAAAGGAGCGTTATTTCTCCCCGACTTCCAGCAACCCTAGAAGAATAAGATGAAAAAGGATGTTATTTCTTCCCAAGTCAGCAAGCCCAAAGAATTGAAGATAAAAAAGGGGCGTTATGTTCTCTCCCACTCAGCAATCCTAAGAATGAAGATGAAAAGGACGTTAGTACTCCCCACACCCACAAGCCTAAGAAGTCAAGTTGAAAAGAAGGGGTTATGTTCTCTCCCACACCGCAGTAAGCCTAATAAGTATAAGATTGAAAAGAGGGTTATGTTCTCTCCCACGTCCAGCAAGCCTAGGAAGTGAAGATGAAAAAGGAGCTTTATGTACTCTCCCACAGCCAGCCAAGACTAAGAAGTGAAGATGAAAAAAAGGCGTTATGTTCTCTCCCATTCCAGAAAGCCTAGGAAGTATAAGATGAAAACTAGCGTTTGTTCTCTTCCAAAGCCAGCAAGCCTAAGAAGTAAAGTTGAAAAAAAAGCGTTATATTTCCCCCACTTTCCAGTAAAGCCTAGGAAGAATAAGATGAAAAGGAACGTTATGTTCTCTCCCAATTCCAGCAAGCCTAAGATGTATAAGATGAAAAGGAGCGTTAAGTTCTCTACAACTTCCAACAACTTGGGAGAATAGATTAAAAGGGGAGCGTTATGTTCTCCCCTTCAAGAAGGGCCTAGAAGTATAAATGAAAAGGAGCGTTATGTTCCCTTTCCCACTTCCAGCCAGACAAGAAGTATAGATGAAAAAGGAGCGTTATGTTCTCCCCCTCTTCTAAAAGCTTAGGAAGTATATGATGAAAGGAGCGTTATGTCTCTCCCATTTCCCAAACAAGCCTAAGAAGTATAAGATGAAAAGGAGCGTTATGTTCTTTCCCACTTCCAGCCAGAATAAGAAGTATAAAGATGAAAAGAGCGTTATGTTCTCTCCCACTTCCAACAAGCCTAGGAAGTATAAGATAAAAGGAGCGTTATGTTTCTCTCCCACAGCCAAAAGCCTAGGAAGTATAAGATGAAAAGGAGCGTTATGTTCTCTCCCACTTCCAGCAAGCCTAGGAAGAAAAAGATGAAAAGGAGCGTTATGTTCTCTCCCACACCCAAACAAGCTTAGGAAGTATAAGATGAAAAGAGGCTTTTGTTTCTCTCCCACTTCCAGCAAGCCTGGGAAGAATAAGATGAAGAGCGTTATTCTCTCCACTTCCAAAAACCCAGAAGTAAAATAAAAAAGGGGTTATGTTCTCTCCCACCAACAAGCTAAATAAAAAAAAAGGAGCGTTTGTTTCTCCCAAGAAACAAGCTTAAAGTATAAGATAAAAGGACTTATGTTTCTCCCCAAACAACTGGAAAGTTAAAAAAAAGAT
>JBCFYV010003508.1:3925529-4114860 GCA_039000515.1 Timema cristinae | reverse complement strand
CCCCCCCGGCAGAAATTATAACTTTTGGAAAGACCCTTACTACTAGTAGTGGCTTTAAAAACAACATTTAATTACTTGAGTATTTATTTATCAAGATAGCATTTACTCACTAAACGCACCAAATTAATATGGGGCGAGTTTTTTTTCAGAGAAGCCTATATTTTACGCAGTTTTCAAGGGACACTGGTTCGAATCCGTACAGGGGTGAAAATGAGATATTATCCTACGTGGACCTGTTAGTAAACGCATGGTCCAGGGTTCGTTTTCTGTACAAAGGCAGAAAATTATAACTTTTGCAAAGGCCTTACTACTAGTAGTGGCTTTGAAAACAACATTTTAATTACTAGAGTATTTATTTATCAAGATAGCATATACTCTCTAACGCACCTATTATATCAACACACGAATACATTATTTACTTGAAATGTGCAATTATATATATAATATTAAAAATGCGAATAACCTAGAGAGAGAAAAAACATTGATCAATTCCCCCCAGGGGCTATAACGAAATACTGGTTTAGTCTTTAAAATAACTGCCCTGTTACATGTTCCAATAAATGGTCCCGAGTTCAAAGAAAGAAAATTATAATTGTCAAATATTCAAGCAGAACTTTAGTGTCTGTATATTAAACGCATGGTCCAGGGTTCAATTCCTGTACAAAGGCAGAAAATTATAATCGCCACTTTAAACATTTATTAAATTCACGGCGTGTGTTGTGGAACAAAACCACCAGCGCTTCGCGTGTATATAGGTTTTCTATTCTCCCTCCATCTTTCACTCTAGACAGTTCTACTGACATAACCATTTTACAATGGAATCCGCTCTCCTCACAAAACATCATGACAGTGAGCTAATATAGGGTTTCCACGCCCTTGACGCATGTAAGACCGATTTCGTTCAGGGTTAAAAACTCCCGCTAAGGTATGTTGCAAGATCTAAATTTCCACCATGACGGAATTGACCTCAGCTGAACTCAAGAAGAGGGAGTTTTACCCTTTTAAGATCCAATCTCTACCACCCTTTTCTAAGTAAGAATGGCACCCAACTAATTTAAAAGGCGTTTACGCTCATAAATCTAACAATCCAGAAAATCAGAATCTTGCAAGGGCGAGTCAATATTAGTCAATATTAGATGAAAGGGGATTTTGGTTCAAATATATAGGGAGGAGTTTTCAAGAAACCCACATAAGTAACCAAATAAATCTTAATGTTATTTGAAATTTCTAAGCGGTAGTTGAAGAAATGGTAGGCGAAGACGACGTGCTCAACATTTTCATAACTTATACATTCAGCTACTTCTTTGTGTGGTAGATAACTCAAATTCATAGGTATGGAGACTACTCTAAATAAATATAAAAAAATGGAAAATTTTTAATTTTTAACTTAGACAATGGGAATTGGGGGAGGGCTAGTTACAGCCAGAAATAACTTTTGAGATGAGGTTAGAGATTAAAATTTGAAAGACAATTAGAAATAAAACTTCAGGTAACCAAATGAGTAGTGGAATTTAAAATTTGTCAGAGTGGGTTGTAAAAAGTGGGTTGAGTGGTTAAAAACTTACAAAACTACTATAAACAACTTCTTCTCAGTGTGTTATAAAATTAAAATTCTGTATTTAGCCAAAGATACCACTTCAAATAACTATAAAAGTCCGAACATTTAAAAGTTTAAAATTAGTAGTCCAGGAAATAAAGGGGAGTTTAAAAGAAATATTAAGTATGGTAGATAAACTAAATTTGACATGCTTGTAGAAGTACGGCTTTAAATAACCAAATAAATCTTAAATTTGAGATTTTGTGGTAGTTAAAGAAATGGGACGCAGGAGGATAAAATTTTCAAAGCCAGTTGATAAATTATTTCTCTGTGTGATATAAAATTGGAATTCGTCTAGCAAATACAGGACCAATCAAATTAACTACAATGGCTGAGCATTTTAAATTTCAAAACGAGTCTACAGGAAATAGGTAAGGAGGGGGAGGGGTGGCGGGTGATACCCCATCACAAGTAGGAGGTAGAAAATTAAAATTTGTTAGAAGTGTAGAGGTATAATTTCAAATAACCACAAACACATTTAAAATATTATTTATTTCTAAGAAGGGTGGTGATATGGGGGTTAACTAATTAACTAATTAACATTAGTCAGGCTGATATAAGGATCAACTCAAAAAGTATCAAAGACTGGATTCTTAAATTTCAAAATGAAGGGGGGAAAATAGGGAGGGATTTCCCCTGAAAATGTTTCCAAAGATATATAAATACAATTCTTGTGGAGGTAGACACTTTAAATATCGCCATGTAATTCAATAGACCTTCCCGGATAGCCAAATAAAGCGGCCAAATTGAAGCCCAGGAAATGGAAGCGCTTAAAATGTATACAACCAATATAGAACACTCTTTTTGATGTGGTCAGATTGAAATAGCTTATAAGATAATCAAATACGTCTTAAAAACTCAAATTTTAATTGTGGGAGCTAAGAAGGGGGAGGGAGAGAGAGGTGTTTGGAAATGAGAGTAAACTGCCACCTTCCCAAAAGAATATACTTTTATGCATAAAAGAAAAATTAAATTTGCCAAGTTGGCAAAAAGACCACCCAACATAACCATGCAAGTTGGGAAGTTTGTAATTTCTAAAATTTACTGCTGGGAAATGGAAGGGGTCCTTAAAGTTCCCTAAACACCAACAACTTGATATGGTGGAACACTAACTTTGTAAAGGCAGAGGAAATAGTATAAAGTACTAAAAGTAAATGAATACGCAAACTAAATACTATTTTAAAGTGGATAGCCTAAATTAGATTTACAAATACATAGCAGTTATCGCATATCTAGGAGCGGCATAACTATTAAAATAAACCACTTCAGGTGACATAACTTGGTGGTCACGATTATCTTTGTAAAATCATGATGCTTCATATTTAATATGTTTCTGTAACCGAGTATATTATTTAATTTATGTTCTTTGGTGAAATGTGATGCTAATTTTTCTAACATTTTTCTATGATCTTGCTTAGGTAAAGTTTGCTTTGTCAATGGGGCGCAACGGCCACCCGGTGATTGCGCTCGTTTGAAAACTCAGTTAATAGATTAAGTAATATTTTCTTTCTTAGATTTCGTATCTATTAATTGATATAACTAGTTTGTGATTGCCATGGTTGGTTCAGGATTGTATGTCAAAGATTGATCTAGTACAATATGAAATCAAAGTGACCAGAATATTATGAAATATATCAATGTCCAAATTTATTTGACACATATTTTAATCAAATTTCTGTTAAATCATATTTTTGCATTTTTATTATTTTTATTATTATTATTATTATTATTGTATTGATTTTTTAATGCTAGTGATCATAATTTTAGTCTCGAGCCTGTCCAAACTATATAAACAGAATTTTATTTTACATCTTAATAGATAATTTTTACACAAAACTCTTTGTAACTATGGCTGTGATTAAAACAATATTTGGGTATAGTTAAGAGTATTTTTATATATACTTGTACTGTCAACAATTTTACTCACTTTACTAAACTATATTTTATTTTGATGTAAATAGTTATTTTTAAGAAAATCTGCGATTGTTAAATGTATGAAAATATTGTTCTTTTATAGTAAAATAATCTTGTATTGAAAAAGTTTTCAGAGTAAAAAAAAATTATTTCTATTCCCCTTTACTAAAATTAAGAGATATTTAATTCTCCATACAGACACGAGAAGGTGTTGGAAGAGTGTAATAATTGGACAAAACATTATGATCGTTTTGTTGGGTGATCCTAAAAGAGCGTTTAAGAAAATAAGCTTCATTTTCAGTCTTGATTTTACTATAAACTGATTTAAAACCGATTTGTTAACTCTCATTGCACATATGTATAAAATAATGTTGAATATAATCTTTCCAGTGTTTAAAATAAGACGGTATTACCGATACCCAATATATACCTAGGAAACTCTTTTTATTATATTTCCTATGTATTTAACTTTAAAAAAAATTAGTAGCATATCCTTGTATAATTTGTATTTATTTGACAACTAAATGTAAAAAATAAATGCAACCTTTACAACATAAGTATTTAATTTTAATTACTGACATATTTTGTGTACACGTGTCATACTTCCCATTACAGCTATCCGCGTATTTAATCCAATGGATAAGGAATGAGGAAAGTAAAATGTTTGGGAAATGTGCCCGTATTTGCGTTGAAGGAGAATTATAAGCATATTAGGAAAAAACACTTTCAGTACAACCGATCGGGATTCGAACACATATCCCAGTTATTTGAAGTCTAGTCTAACGAAAAAGTGAATCCTAAAGAATTGTGACTGCAGAAGCTGGTCACAAAATATTTAATAATTCATTTACAAGTGCATTTCCAAGACTCATGTCAACACTGTAGAAGCACTGGTATTGTATATTTGGTTCCAACCCTCCCCATTGTTTGCAAAGTTTTGTTCAATGAAAGGGGGGTGAGTTGGGGTAAGGGATTGCCTCTACCTGATCTATTGTACTAGGAGAGACAAGACAGCAACTTTTAGCTCTCACTCTATCGGTTTGTCTCTCTCATCAAAAAAATTTTGAAATTGAGTTGTTTCAAAGAATTCTCACTTGGAAGCGCTGTTATCACTGGATATTTTATGTTCTACCTGACTCGAGGAGCGCAACAAATCTCCCGTAAGGCTGTGTATCTGTTATTTCCTTGTCTGTGAGCTAGGGCAATATCAACACCAACCCTTTTCCCCCTCCACTAATCTCCTACACCTTTTCGGAGTGTCCTTTACTCCAGGCCTCCACGAGCTATCATAATGATGCTCTCTAAGGCAACGGTCAACAAACTACGGTCCACGGGCCGCATGTGGCCCGCAAGCAATTGTAAAACTTTCGTGATTTTACTAACAAAAATGTCAAATTAAATAGATAATTAGTGCCTGTTTATAAACATGTGAACAAGTGAGCAAGCTCGATTATTCTGTTACATGTGTAAGAGTATAAGCTTGTGTTTACGGTAAGAGTGGATTTTGTACTGGGCGTACGCATGTGAGGGCAACACTTTGTGCATATTCTCATCTTACAGAAAAAGACTGTCAAACAAGCGTGTTCAGGAGAATACATTTAGAAGATATCTGCTCTAAAAGAAGAATTTTTCAAGGTGGTTTGGTGATTTTAAATCCTTGAAAGATCAATTCAATCTTGTGAGTTACACCCTTACATTCATAATTGAAGCCGCATCAATAAGCTCCAGTTTGACTTAATCACTCTTCAAGCAGACAATACTCTGAAGGAGACTTTTAAGAATATGAAACTAAATGAATGTTATGCATCACTTGTTGAGAAAAGTTTGGTAATTTGAAAACGTTTGCCAGAAAGATGTTTGTGTTATTTGCTTCTACCTATATTTGTGAACAAACTTTCTCATGCATGAACATTAACAAAGCCAAGCAAAGCACTAGTCTTTCTTAACAGACTCAAATCTACAAAGTGTTTTGTGAATTAGGACGAACAAGCTGAATCCTGACTTTAACAATCTCGTGCAGGATTTTAGACAGTTGCATAAATTCCATTAAGGATACAATTTGAGTAGTTATTAATCAACATTTGGTAGGCTAAGTATCAACATGACTACATGACATATTTTTAATTTTATTTGTTATGACATATTAGATTTTATTTGCTACTTTTTTTTGTATCAAAGTTATATGGTTATATGACTAATATATGCAATTTTGCTTGAAAATAAAGTTGATTACTTTGTTAGTTTAGATTTTTGTTACATGCGGCCCGCTAGAGACCTTACAGATGTCCATGGGGCCCTCGGGGAGATAATTTGCCCACCTCTGCTCTAAGGAGTGGTGTGGAGTTTCTAGGCTTAATCTCGGTGTTTTATTAGAATGTCGTCCTAACTCAAAGGACAAGGACTCCAATTACTATATACGTATAATTTTTCTGAGTTACCTAGAGAACTCACTATTTACAATAAATTGTGACATTTTTATTGATTTTATCTATTACTATCTGTAGATCATTATCATTATCATTACCACGTCTTACTACCAATTCGGGCTGTACGCACTTACGCTAATGTGCAATGGTAGGGTGATTGAGAGATGAAATGGAGGACCCACAGTTTAACGTGGGATCCGAACCACTGTGGAGGCCTGGCACTCAGTCAGCTTTCTAAAAATGTTAAAGTTTATAAAACTGTGATAGGATTGACGATTTTGGCACACGTTTTACAAATACGTTTTTTAAAAATAAAACACAAATGGGTTTAATAATTTAATATATAGCTTAACCTCATTTTATTTTCGTCTACTTTTAAGCATATTATAATGCTCTTTTTTCTATTATGACTATTGTAAAATATAATCAACTCTATATAATTGATTTTATTCTTTACAGGGAGAGTGGAACAAACCCTAAAGTTCATAGAATTAAGTAAGATAAATGATAAATATGAATTTGCGCCTTAAAAAATCTCACCATTGACGAATGACCCCTTGACAAAACACTATCAAAATTCAGAATCGTTACCATGGAAACGCATGTTTCAGAATTAGATGGCTCTAGCTGTACTTTGTTGTCCGAAAACTATCATGCATCCTATGTACACTCCGTCGATATTGTAAGGTACCAACATACTTGCTCAGCCCACGCGATATGCTACACCTCCACATATTGTTGTGCCTCACTGTTCAGTAGGCCCTTGTATCTTTCCTCCGCACTTGCACCGGCCGCTCCAACAACCTCCCTACTGCCTGGACCTGCCCACAGTCCATGTTCTCTAAGCCGTCCGTGACGCTTTCCCCACAGTAGTCAGCGCCACAGAGAACTCCCCTTCCTATTGGCTCGCTTGGCGGCCTATAGCACTCACGTTTTCCCGAACCATGGGTAGCTCCCTTTTCTCTTATTGGACAAGGCCAGGCAGCAGCGGAGGGTATATAAAACGGTGAATTCTAGATTCAATTCAATTTGCGGCTCCCGCACCAAGGCCGCCTATTGTGAGTCGCAACGGGGTGGCCAACTCCGACCAGGAGAAGGCCGATGCTCTCGTTGAGCACTTAGAGGCGCAATTTGTACCGACTGACAACCCGTCAGACCCGGTGCACGTTGCGCACGTGGCGCAGGTCATCAGTGCGGTCTCGTACAGACCCTTGGATGAACCCGAACCCACGGAGGTGACAGAAATGTCACGGGCGATAGCCGCTCTAAGACAAAACAAGGCCCCCGGATCCGACGGTATCAGTAACGCGGTCCTCAGAAAGCTGCCCTTGGAGGCGATTAACTTCCTTGTGGAGTTATTCAACGCCGTCCTGTTCCTGAGTCACTTCCCTGAGCTCTGGAAGCATGCCAACGTCCTCTGCTTTCATAAACCGGGTAAGGACCCGGCCCTAGCTTCGTCCTACCGACCGATCAGCTTGCTCGACTGTCTGGGCAAGTTGTTCGAGAGACTAATACTGACGAGACTGACCCGAGATGTTCGCGAGGGGGGCATCTTGGTGGTCGAGCAGTTCGGCTTTCGGGCGGGACACGATACGTCTCATCAACTTGTCCGGCTCGTGGAACAGGTTACGAGGAACTTCAACATCAACAGGCTGACTGGTGCTGTCTTTCTTGACGTGGCAAAGGACCTTCGACCGTGTTTGGCACGAGGGTCTCCTTTTCAAACTCCTCTCCCTGAACCTGCCCTTCTACCTAGTTAAGGTTGTTCAATCTTATCTTTCCCATCGCACCTTTTCCACTACCTTTGGGAACGCCACCTCCCAAGTCAGAAGCATCCGGGCTGGAGTGCCGCAGGGTTCCATGGTAGGCCCGCTGCTCTTCAGTCTCTATGTGAACGACATTCCAAAATCCCCAGGCACCGAGTTGGCTCTGTATGCGGACGACACGCTCTAGTAGCGGAGTCGTGGCGAGGGCAGCTGGTGGAGAGGACGACTCCTGACGCAGTTGGAGGGGTGGCTGACTACCTGGAGAACAAGTATTAACGTGGAGAAGAGCACTGCAATGCTCTTCACATGGAAAAGAAAGTACTACAGGCCGGCCCCACTCCGGCTGTTCGGAGAACAGATCAGATGGGCGGACAGTGTTAAGTACCTGGGACTTACGCTGGACAAAAAACTGACCTGGAGACGACACTGCAACGAAAGACTCAACAAGGGAGGCAAAGGCTGGGAGTCCTAGGCCCACTGCTTAACAGGCGTAGCGCCCTGTCTACAAGGAATGGTCTGACGCTGTACAAGCAGCTGCTCAGGCCGATCCTCGACTATGCGTGTCCCGCTTGGGGTCACCTGGCGGACACGTATATGAGGAGGATGCAGGCGTTCCAGAGCGTATGTCTGAGGATCATTGTGGGCGCACCTTGGTATGTCCGAATGAGACTCTTCATCGCGACCTGGATATGCCTACCATCAAGGACCATTTCCGGAAACTGGCGCAGTCCTTCTACGCCAGACTTCCCGGTGCCACCAATCCTCTTATCCAGGGGCTTGGGAACTACGTCATCGACCCTGGTGGGTGTCATCGACGTCCCAAAGCCCTGCTCGGATAAGCGAGATGTTTCAACAGTGGTTTGGGAGGCTCTCACCCAGCCCCCCCATAGAGTAGAGTCTCCGCACGTAACTCTAAAAACCCTTAGTCGGTTTCTCAAATTCTTATTCCCCCCTTTTTTTACCCCATTATTACTAATATTATGTAATCTCTGTTCTTTGTTTCAGAACTTCGCGAAACGCGACAACCCGTTTTTTAAATTTTTGCGAACCACACGGTGTGACCAATTGGTTCGGTACGTGTTGGAACTTGCTCTCGTGCTCCCCTTCTGGTAGCATCGGAGCATGCCTTTTGTCTGTGTCTGTGTTGTCTGTGTCAATTCAATTTAATCCTCCCAAAATACTCCCAAATTCCCACGACCCACCACAATCACTCTCAATTCACCATCATACCTTAAACACACCTTACCACATCCCAAGAAAAGAAAATCCTCCCCAATTCCCAGACCCAACGCAATCACTCACAACTCACATCATACCTTAAACACACCTTCCCACATGCCAAGAAAAGAAAATCCTCCCAAATTCCACGACCCAAAACAATCACAAATTTTCACCTCAAAGGGTCATTTACTAATACATGTAATTCCTTTACAGCTTACTATTTACTAATACTTGTATTTTCTTACAGCCTCATTTCATCTGTCTCATTTCATAGGTATATAAGTTCACTCACGAGGTTAAGAGTCATGACAATGACTCGGTACTCAAACAATAAATCAGCCCTTTCATAGACAACCTGGCGTGGCATAACTGTCAAGTAAGATGTTCTTTGTCGGGCAACAGCCGTACGGCGATTCAATTCAATTTGGGGACTTACGCTGGACACCAAAATTACCTGGAGACGACACTGTAACGAAAGACTCAACAGGTCAAGGCAAAGGCTGGGAGTCCTAGGCCCACTGCTTAACAGGCGTAGCGCCCTATCCACAAGGAACGGTCTGACGCTGTACAAGCAGCTGCTCAGACCGATCATCGACTATGCGTGTCCCGTTTGGGGCCACCTGGCGGACAAGTATATGAAAAGGATGCAGGCGTTCCAGAGCGTGTGTCTGAGGATCATTGTGGGCGCACCTTGGTATGTCCGGAATGAGACTCTGCATCGCGACCTGGATATGCCTACCATCAAGGACCACTTCCGTAAACTGGCGCAATCCTTGCACGCCAGACTTCCCGGTGCCACCAATCCTTTTATCCAGGGGCTTGGGAACTACGTCATCGACCCCGGGGATGCCATCGACGTCCCAAAGCCCTGGTTGGATAAGCGAGATGTGACAACAGTGGTTTGGGAGGCTCTCACCCAGCTTCTCATAGAGTAGTGTCTCCGCACGTAACTCTTAAAAACTCATATTCGGTTCCCAAAACTATTTCCCCCCCACTATAACTAATAATATGTTCTCATTGTTTCTTTGTTCCAGAAGTTCGCGAAACGCGACAACTCGTCTTTAATTTTTGCGAACCACACGGTATGACCAACTGTCGTTACGTGTTGGAACTTGCTCTCGTGCCCCCCTTCAGGAAACATCAGAGCTTGTCTTTTGTCTGTCTGTCTGTCTGTCAATTCAGTGGTGACCCACCCTCGCAAACCACCGTTACTAAGGAGCAAATTAAAGTGTCATTTTTTTAAAAGAGCGATTTTGTTGAGACTCCTTTCATCGTTCCTACCTCCCACCGCGACTCACGTTTCCGGACTACTTCCTACCTCCCACCGCGACTCACGTTGCCGGGACTATTTCCTACCTCCCACCACGACTCACGTTGCCGGGACTATTTCCTACCTACCACCGCGACTCACTTTGCCGGGACTACTTTCTACCTCCCACCGCGACTCACATTGCCGGAACTATAACCTACCTCCCACCGCAACTTACGTTGCTGGAACTATTTCCTACCTCCCACCGCACCTCACGTTGCCGGCACTACTTTATAGCTCCTACCGCGCCTCACGTTGCCGGGACTATTTCCTACCTCCCACCGCGACTCACGTTGCCGGGACATACTTCCTACCTCCCACCTCGACTCACTCGCCGGACTACTTCCTACCTCCCCCCGCGCCTCACGTTGCCGGACTATTTCCTACCCCCCCGCGCCTCACGTTGCCGGGACTATTCCTACCTCCCACCGCGACTCACGTTGCCGAGACTACTTCCTACCTCCCACTGTGACTCACGTTTCCAGACTACTTCCTACCTCCCCCGCGACTCACGTTGCCGGGACTACTTCCTACCTCCCCCACGACTCGCGTTGCCGGGACTACATCCTACCGCCCAACGCGACACCCGTGTTGCCGGGACTCCATGCTTATACCCCTCGACTCTCACCATCGGCAGTTCCACGAGATGGTATACACACGCCGCTCCAGCAAAGCCACCCTCGGGATCGGTGCCAAGCCACCCACGGGATCGGTGCCTATCCACCAACGTCACCAGGAGACTGCACTTTGAATGATGCAACTCGCTACACCCGAAGACGCAGTTAGGGATGACAGTTTGACTGCTGAATAGTTTGCTTAGCTACGCCCAAGGCCGGATTTAGAGAAAGCCTTAAGTCCTTAAATTATTTCTTACCTGTAGGGAAGGAGTGATGGAGGAAGGGGTTATGTCCTTTTGTGATGTCCAAATAGTTTTCATATACTTAATTAATTTTACTTTTTTTGTTCCCTTCATAATAAAATCAATTATTCATTACATACTTAGCTAATTAATTATGTTTGATCTCATTAATAAAGTGGCTTTTTTTATCTGTTAAAGATTTAACCACGCCACACATTATTTTGGCAGCAAGGTTACCCACATTTATTAGTTTTACATGGTAAAATAATGCAGGTCTCCCTTTCTCAGGATCTTCTTTACTGTGAATAGCTGATTATGAATTTATTAATAATGAATTATTATATTCCATACATGTAGTGAAAATAACAAATTAAATCTAAACGATTTTTACTTTATTTTTAGGATAATGAGTTAAAAATATATATATATATAATTTAAGGGTCCCAATTCTGATTTAAAATATTTTATATTATTTCCGGGTAGAAAAAAAAGCTATCTGATAAAATCTTATCCATTGGACAAATGTTAGTAATAAAAGGTAATTTATTGGTTTCTTCAAAGTTACTATGACTATCTATATAACTTTGTGGTACCATAGTTCGATTTCATACTTTATTTAATGTTACCAAAACGGCCACAAATTAACGATTAATAAAAAGATTTGATAAATACTTTGATTGATAAAATTTTTGTTTAGTAAGATTTTTTGAATCTTTTGAAATAAATTAAATATATCATATTAACTGTGGTTTTGGTTTTGTCAAATCTGTTTTTTTTTACTAAATCAATTATGGAAATCCAAACCATAATACTGGTTATGTCATCTACAAGTATTATTAGTAATATCAGAATAGGGAGGTTTAAATGAATGAAAAGCAGTGAGAAATTTTGTTTTTGGTTTAAGAGTTTAAAAACACTTTAAATGATATCTATGCTTTTTTAAGGTTTGGAATGTAAATATACTTAAGTAAAAAAGTATTGTAAGTTCATTACTGCTTTTAAGATGACCTGGCGGTCTAGAGGTAAGGTGTCAGACTTCGGTGCTTGGAGTACCGCGTTCAATCCTGGCTCCGGCATCGATTTATCTAATTTCCAACCCCTTTCTTCACCTCTGACAGACGTGTATTAATCACAACTTGGGAATGTGTGGAATGCCAGGCCTACACCGTGGTTCGGATCCCACTTTAAACTATATGTCCTCCATTTCATCTCACAATAACTCTACCATTACACATTAGAATAAGTGCGTGCACACCGAACGGGTAGTAAGACGAGGTAGTAATAATATTATATATATTTACAGTTTTTAAAAACGTCTGTTTGTTGCCAAATATACATGGAACTTCATAACCGGTTGTGGTGCCTTTATTTATATTCGATAGGACTATCATACATACAGTCAAGGTTTGAGTCTCCGTTAAAGATAGGGGGAGCTGAATTGTATCCAATCTGATTGGTAGCCATTCAGACATTTCTTAAACAAGCACCACAAATAAAATGTCGGACTTTGTATAAATTATCATAATACCCACAACATCTTTAATTGTATCCATTCAGAATGGTAGCTATTCAGACAGTTTTCGAATAAACGACTTTAACAAAAATCCTGATTTGTATCCACTGTAACCATTTGCATTATATCCACAAAATCCTTAATTGTATCCATTCTGAATGATAGCCATTCAGACATTTTCTTAAACACGCATTACAAATAAAAAGTCTGATTTGTATTCATTTTCATAATGTCCACAAAATCCTGAATTGTATCCATTGTGAATGGTAGCCATTCAGACATTTTCTTAAACGAGCAACACAAATAAAAAGTCTGAATTGTATTCACTAGAAATATTTGCATTATACCCACAGAATCCTGAATTGTATCCATTTAATTGCGGTACCACTTGTCTGAAAGATGGCAGGAGAAGAAACTAACCTGAACTCTTTCCGGTAACTAGTGAGAAGCACTATCTCTATAATAATATAAAAAATATAATCCTTTTACTTATTGTCTTATTACTTTAAAATCTAAACAAGGATTTTAGGATTTATTTTTATAAACATTACAGAATGTATCTGTGATTAAGGTGATTTTATATATATATATTTATAATATATATATATATATATATTATATATAAAAATAACCCTGCTATCAACTTGTTGGCAATCCTATATTTAAATACTATTATTATGACAATTGACAGCAGTAGATACTTTAACATCGCCATATTATTTGCACACATAAAAACTGGGTGGAACTATTCCGCACCCACATACGTTTATTTTGGGGAGTTTGGGGTAAAACGCAGGCTTGAAACGAACTAAATATGTTACTAGATTACAGAGTTGAAAAGTTTATAGTTACATGAATTTTAACTTGGATTTTAAAAAGTGCGCTAGAATAGCTAGATGAATTATACAATACAGGTGTTTTATACAATATTAATATAAGATTTTTACGTTTCTTAACACGTTTATTTAAGGCGCTACAGCTTCTAAATAATAATTTGTGTCAAGAGCACAGAGTAGGACCCTGACAGGCAATTCAATTCTCTATTTAACCATATAAATGTGCATAGGCCTAGACCCTACAGATCTGAGCAATGTAGCCAAAACTTGAGAAAGTACGCAATTTTTTTCAGGAAAATCTTTGCTTACACGTTTTTTGAGGCGCTACATCTTCTGAAAAAGAATTTGTGTCAAGAACATAGAGCGGAGCCCTGATAGGAAATTCAATTTTTTATTTAAGCATATAAGTGTGCATAAACCTAGGCTCTACAGATATGAGTAATTTGACCAAAGCTTGAGAAAGCACGAGATTTTTTTCCCCAGAAAATACTAGTTTACACGCTTGTTTAAGGCGCTAAATTGACCAAACCAAAGATCATGTCAGATCACAGAGTGAGGCCCTGATAGGAAATAAAATATCTATCCAAACATATAGTGTGCATAGGCCTAGTCTCTATAGATCTGAGCAATTTGACCATAGTTTGAGGAAGTACGGATTTTTTTCAGGAAAATCCTCGTTACACGTTTTTAAGGCGCTAGCGTTTTAAAACTAATTGTGTCAAGAGCACAGAGTGGGGCCCTGATAGGAAATTCAATTCTATATCCAAACATATAAGTATGCATAGGCCTACACCCTATAGATCTGAGCTATTTGACCAAAGCCTGAGGAAGTACGGGATTTTTTTCAGGAAAATCTTTGCTTACACGTTTTTGAAGGCATTACATCTTCTAAAAAAGAATTTGTGTCAAGAGCACAGAGCGAGGCCCTGATAGTAAATTCAATTCTCTATCAACCATATAAATGTGCATTGGCCTAGACCAGTGGTTCCCAACCTTTTGTGGCCCATCTCCCCTTTCTGGAGGTTGACTAACACCTATCGCCCCCTTTCATTTTCATTGTATGCCTAATTTTAATTTGAAGTAAGGTGTAACTATAAAGCAGTTTTATTATTATAAACAATTTTACTACTGTATATAAAAACAACCAAAGCAGTTTTATCAGTCACTCTTGAATAAAATAGAAAAAAATATGTACATTTTTTACAGATTTTTTTAAATAACAAAGAACTGAAATAATTAACTAAGATCATTGATGTACATTTAAAAAACAGGAGTACATGTTTTTATTTTTAAATTGGAATCTGGAAAAATTAAGAAAGTTGACAGTTAAAATTTGAAAAAATAAATGAAAGTTTGAAAATGTATTATTGTTTTATTTTCCTTTTCCAAGGCTGCCTTGTTCTTGGTGTATTTCAGTTAAAGCTTGAATATCCGGCTTTATGTTCGTCAAGTTCAGGCGCATGTCTTCCTTTGAGGCAAATGTCCAACTTATTTTTTTTTTTTGTGAGGAGCTGGACAACAGAACTAAATCCTTTTTCAACTAAATATGTTGACGGAACGAGATGAGAAGTGGTTCAGTTTTTCCCCACAGTTGTGGATAAATGTCCATAATCTTCACCCAGCCTAACTCGGAACCGCTCTGCTTGAAAATGATTTTCCCTCACAGTCATACTTCAGATCTAGAAACTCTGTCTGCAAAGAGTTATCAAGCTTATCCACAGCTTCAAACGAGAATGGATCTAGAATCCAATCAGGAATTTGTAACTTGGTCAAATCTTCAAATCTTAATTCCATGTCAGTTTTTAACTGGTCAAGGTGATAAGTAAAAATTAGGATTTTGTCTTCTGGGAGTCCAGGAGTCCCGTTAGCTGACACTGAACACTTTTTAAGGGTCGGAAACTGAATCAGCTCTTTACGGCCAATATTTACCTCGTGAATATCAAACTTGGCGATGAATGATGAAATAATTCCTTTGGCCTTGATAAGGTTCATCTTGTTTCCTTGAAGCCTTATATTGACTTCGTTCATTTTTTCAAAAATATCTGTAAGGTACGCAAGTTCCAACTTGCGTTGCTTCAAATTCTCACTTAAAACAGGATCAGACGT
The DNA here is from genome assembly GCA_039000515.1 of Timema cristinae. NCBI lineage: Eukaryota > Metazoa > Arthropoda > Insecta > Phasmatodea > Timematidae > Timema > Timema cristinae. Next base: position 4,099,313 of record JBCFYV010003508.1, on the reverse strand, counting down.
GTCGAGAAACTCAGTAACCGTGTCAAATAATTCGAAGAAACGGCGCAAACAGTTTCCTTTGGAAAGCCACCTCACGGCCGTATGTAGAAGCAAGCGTTCGAATTCCTCATCATTTTCATCACAAAGTTGTGGGAACAGATGGTCATTGAGGGAATTAGCTTTAATCTTGTTGACACCAGTAATGACCAGTTTTAGGGTTTCATGCAGGACACCACTCAATTTTTTCGCAGCTAAGTGTTGACGATGAATGACACAGTGAATAGTGATGACCTCTGGCACTTCTTTCTTAAGGTGGGATAGAAACCCAGCATGACGACCTGACATGGCAGGAGCGCCGTCTGTTGCGCAAGCGCTCACGTTTGTTAAGGGAATCTCTTTTTCCTCAAAATAATCTTGTACCACTTTAAAAATCGACGATCTTTTCGTATCATGATCAAAGTTCTAGCAAACAGCATTTCCTCGGTAATTTCCTTTTGTTCATTGATAAACCTCACATAAGCTAATAAAATTGCTTTGTTATCAATCACAGTTGATTCATCAATCTGCAATGCAAATTTACTTTTTTTCAACAAATTGGTGAGTTTGGATTCAACGTTGTGTGGCCACTTCGTCAATTCGCCTGGAAACAGTATTGTTGCTCAAAGGAACAATTGACTTATCTTATTACTAGGGCCCTTGCCTAGCATGATTTCAACAATTTTTTTGGTAGCCGGTAAAACAAGAGTTTCGCCAATTGTGTGAGGTTTACCACATTTAGCGATCAATAAAGACACCTCGTAAGAAGCAAGAAGACCTTTGTCAAGATCGGTTGCTCGTTTTTTAAATAATTCACTCACATTAGGCCGTTTAACAGCTTTAGCTTTGAGGTGTTGAAAATAACTAAGTTCTTTACTCACTTTATCACTGTGTACTCTTGATAAATGATCTTTCATTCGCGAAGGTTTCATGGCTTCATTACTAGTAAATGTTTTATCGCACAAAAGACAATGTGGAAACTGCACATTTTGCGGTGACGTGATAAAGCCGAATTTTAAATACTCAGCTGAGTATTGACGACACTTCTCTTTTTTGAATCCATCGTGCATGAACTTTTACACTTCAAAACAAACGCACAAAAACAGAAAAGACACGCACAAAAACTGGTGGCGTGGCACACAAAGGCTAGTGAAGACTGAAGACGAATGTAGGTCAATGGCAAGTGTGTTGTGTTGGCAGGAGGGGGAGGGGGTTGAGTCACCAGTCGGCCGCGCTGAACAACAACAGGTGAGGGACTGTGAAGAGGGGTGAGTGCAGTGAACTCGCCGGCTGAGAATAGCCAGTGACTCGTGCTACCCGGCAACTTGTACTGTACAGTACTATTTTAATTTTTCCCCCTTTGAATACTCATTGCCCCCCACTTATTTATTGCCCCCCTAATAACCCAAATCACCCACTGGGGGCGATCGCCCCCAGGTTGGGAACCACTGGTCTAGTTGGTCTTTTAGTGTCAGAGGTGTCAATGTCCAAATCCCAAACGTCTAAAATTAGGTTTTTCTCTTAATGTTTCGCAATGACTCTCCACGAAATTTAAAGTAAGTGTATTTCTAAAGTCACATACTTCATATATACTCTATACGTGTAATTTATTTTCTTAAAACCTAAGTTGGCTACGGTAAAATACCGCTCCACAGAAATTCTCCTGTCTATATTTAATCCCTATATCTCCTCCAAGCTTGTTTATTTACAAGGTATTTGTAAAGAATGTTCATTCTATTACGAGAAGAGATCTGCATCTGAGTATTTGTCGATGGCTGGAACTACAGCCTTAAGGTGACTTCTTTAACTTCATCAAGAGGGTTCCTAAGAAGAATATATTCATTGCTCTGGTCATGGCTACCTTCTAACTGGTGAGTTTTTAAAAACTAGTTCAAAGTGATTATTTTAAAATGTAATATTCATTAACCTATATATACCAGCTGATATATACGTTTTCAAATAAAATTACGGGAAATTTTTAAGCTGTATATTTACCTATCAAACAGACACGTATAATTTGCTATTACTAAGTTGCCTCCAATTTAAAGGGCTTTTCACAGGATCCCTGACATTGTCAGTCCTGGTACCTCTAGGAGTGTTTGTAGGAATGAACTGGGCATTAATATGGTAACCCCTCTCCATTAGCATATAAATGCTCTGGATCGACATTAGTGTTCTTTAAATAAAGATTCTAAGACTGCCTTATATGACATTGCACACTCTCGATCCACGCAACCAAGACGCATTCATTTAGTAAGTGACCTTCTTGATGTAGTATATAGGAAGGTGTGTGTAAGTTAAATATGTGGACAACTTGAAAGTGAAATGACCATTTCTGCCGCTTTGGAGTAATATAGCCGCAATGCCTGAGGAAGTTATTGCAAGGCAGATTCTACAACAACAGAAGTACCCGACAACCAAGGAAAGTCAGTAAAACACATTATATCTGTGTGGCAAAATGATGACTATATTGTACAATTGTGCAAGACAGCAATAGAGGGCATACTAATTCGAATCGAAGCCTTAATAAGGGCTAAAGGGTGCAATACTTAGTACTATAATGAGTATAAAGACTGTAAGTAAAGTAAAAGTGTATGTAGGTATAGTTTAGTAAAAGTTTGGTATCGAATTAATTAATTATTTCGTTAAAATTAGAAAATTGCCAATAATTTGCACACGTCTGTACAGAGTGGCCCAAAAGTCCCGCATCAATTCTTTGTAACATTTCACCAATACAGGATGCAAGTGTTGCACCACATGACGGAGGACGATCCGGACTGTTGAGTTCAAATGCACAAGAGGTTTCTGAGATACCTGAAGGAAGACACGGAATTCTTGCCCACAGTAATGTTCCTAGATGAAGAGAATTTTTACATCAGCTTGCGCTACTGCTCCCAACAAAACCCACACTGGTTTATAAACAGCAAGCAACAAGGATCTGAGCACATCATGGTTTGGTGTGATCTGTGGAAGGATCCAAATGTCAGCCCGTACTTCTTTGACAATGTTGGGTGATTTGTTAAGGCTCGATTTGATCATCATGGGTTCCCAAACGCAGTGCTTCATGCAGAACGGGCACCCCCCATTATGCCATGAAAGTGCGTCAATGGATGGATGACAATTCCACACTGGATTGGTCGCAGGGCATCATTGGAATAGGCTCCTCGGTCACTGCTTTGATCCACTGGATTTTTTTTTGCCTTGTGGGGCTACCTAAAATTCAAAGTGTACTTGGCGAAGATCAGGAACAGGGACCATCTGGGTGAGCAACTTTCTGCAGAGCGCCGCGCTATGTTGCTGGCTATTGTGTCCCGCATTTTGCAGGACATGAATACACGCCTACATTTGTGGTTTGACATTGGTGAAGATCACATTGAAAATAATTTGTAACTTACCATTGATATGGGTCTTTCAGATCGCCCTGTACTTTAAACTAAAACAGAAATATCCATTAAGTTCTAAATGTTTGTATTTATTAAATTGTAATCAATTTGTTCCATTGAGTAGGTCTAAGGGTGCCAAGAATACATCTTTTTTGAAGATATGCTATGGTATTAAATTTTATGAACAATTCCGTTTATTGTTTATTGTTGTTGTTTATTAACATTGTCTTAAGCCAAACGTAAAATCATTTGTTTTGTGAAGACTGACTGTTCCTATCTTTGTAATCTCTACAAGTAGCAAGTGGAGGGTCATTTTAACAACTTAAATGGATCACAAATAAACTCCTAGCTATTGTTTAACAGTTTGAAAGTATTTTTGCTGGTATCACTAGAAACTAGAAACTGTTAATTTTAAAGGGGTGAATGAGAATGGAATTTTTATTTCGGGACGGGAATTAGTTAAAATATCAGGGTTCGGGACGAGAAATTTTAAAATTGCCCTTTAGAATAATCTTAGATTTAAAATATATTGATTTATAAACTAATATGTCAAGACTTGTTAAAGCTATAATACTCGTATTATTAAAATCCGCTTCGATGTCTGCATGGTCTAAGGCACCAGTCTCGCAATAGGTTAAACTATCGATGACGGGGATATTTAGTTTGACTTTGGCTGGGTGTATTAAGGGTGGTTTTCCACTCTATCCACGCAAATGCAGATACACCGTTAAATTACATCTTTTTCATTCCTAACAGACTAGAATAATTAGTAAAATAGCGTATATACGGTACGAGTAATAAGAGTTGGTGCTTAAAAAACATTGCTAAAGGTAATAAAAACAATAAAAAATAACATAATAAAATAAATAGAAGTGTGCGCGAATAGTTTTTTTTTAACAAATAATAAAATTTTGAATTAATATCAAACTATACAATTATTAAAATAGTTAATTTTAATACAATTTTGATGGAAATTGTTTTTTTTAGTTAATTTCTTTTGAAAATGGCGTTTTATATTTAATTATTTGCATAAGAAAAAAAAACCTAAAAAACATAATGTCTGGCAAATCTTCAATTTACTCTATGTATGAAACAGCAAAATATTATCCAGGTTTAAATGTTACTTTTCTTAAATATTCTCTCTATATTTGACACCCCATATACGCTACTCCCTGTCTGGCTAGACAACAACAGACACGCCGAACGCTCATAAATGGTTGACCTTGTCAAGCTTCTTCCTTTTTCTCTTCCACCCTTTTTCAGCACCACAAAAGATAGAAGAATACATCTGTCCTTCTATAAATATTTCAAACTCTTTCCCTTGCTGAACCCAACAAATCACTCTTGATAAACAGAGCATAATAAGTCACGCGCCTCCCAACTTTGATCCATTAAGTTGGCTCTCCCACCCCCATCAGAATTAAAATTTAAATGTATCACCCGTTTTGCACACCAAGTATTACGTTTTGCACCCTAATAACAGAGACGATACGACTGTTTATGTTTGGGGGGGGGGGGGGAAGGGTAAGGTAAGGGTAAGGGTTAAGGGTTAAGGTTCTGGACGAGTTCCGGAAGTTGCAATATTTTTTTTAATCTTTGAGGCACCATTTAATAAATTTAAAAAAACGCAATATTGTTTTGCTAATTTCTCACGGATTCATATTATCGACCAGTTGTTCATACCTCAAAATAAGAATGTAAATATGCCATCGTTTTCCACCTATCTAGAACCATTCTGGACAATTCTACAGCTGAAGTGGATTTTTTGAAACTAGATTTAACAATTTTGCCAAATGAAAACTATTTGTACAATTTAATAATAACGTTTGTTGATTTTTATAAAATATATTAATTTAAGGGTAATTTACATATGATAAATTGTTGAAAATTTGAAATCTTTCAAAATGTGTTTTAATATATTATTTAAATTGGTGTCAGTTAATTGTTTATCATAATAAATAAGAATATATATTTATTTTTTAACAAATATACATAATTTGAGGGTAGTTTCAAAAATTCTTTTGGAAATTTGAAATATTAAAAAAAATTATTTGGTCAATGTTGTTTGATTTTTTGTAAAAACCGTTTTTATTGTACTTAGAAAATGATTATTTCCTGAGGAAAACTTAAGTGGAGTTTACAAAAAAAAATATTTTCTAAATTTGGAGTTTTACTCTTAACTTGGCCACCGAACATTTTTTCTTGAAAAACTATTTAAGGTGCAAAACTGTGCTAAATATTTAGAAAACGATGGCATATTTACATTCTTAACTTGAGGGTGTGGGGGCTGGAGGAAGGGTCCAAAGACTTAATTTGTTTGTATTTTAAATATTTTTTACTCAATAATCTACTAGGGTGCAAAACTTCATACTTGGGTGCATAACCGGACTTTTATTTTGACCTTAAAAAAGAACCCGATTAGTGTAAGAGGGGGCTACCCTTAACTTTCCCTCCCCCCCTCCCTAAACATAAAAAGTCGTACCATATCTAGGATTATATTGTAAAACTTAATACTTGTGTGCAAAACAGGTGCAAAACGTTGGTGTATTTAAATTTTATTTTTGAGGGGGTTGGTGGGGGCTAACTTAAGTGATCTTCCCAACTTGTATCTCTACAAGACGTGATAAAATAACCTCCTCCCCATCCCAGCCACTAAGTTTGCTAAAATAACAAAGAAGAAGACTGTCTACAAAAGAGATTAACAGTGATGAGTCAGCAGTAACTGCTAAAACATGACCGCTGCCCTTTGTTTGATTTCTTGGAGCATTATGTTTTGTTAACGAACAAAACGTTTCGGGAAATGGTCAACCCCACCCGACCAACGGGAATAAATAAATTCCCTACATTTTCCCAAGAGTTCGGGATCTCGTCCACCCCTAGTTAATTTATGTGGAGTTCAAAGTGATGTATCCATCGATAATTAAGTCGAAATTACTTCGAGATTGAATTTAATAATAATACTAATACAAACATTTATAGCTTAAGTAATATTTGTGAATATATGTTAAGGGCCTTCATATTTGCAGCCCCAGACTACTTCTAGCAACTCAGTCCACCCCAGGGTGTGCGAAACTTCGAAACTTCGACTTGGCTTCAAAACCATTATCAGTTTTAGCTTAACTTTAACAATTACAGTAGTAATGGGTCAGGTATAAAACGTGGCAATAAGCCAACAACTGACGTAATTAATTGTGTGTACGAGACATCATAAGATAATTAAGGTCGTATGCTAGTATGACGTCACATTATATATTGGATTTGAATAATATTAAGTGACTGACAGATAATTAATTGTGGTTTAAGTACCGAGGTACATTATGCCAACAATCGACGTTATTAATTTTATGTACGTGACATCATAAGATAATTAAGGACGTATGATAGTATGACGTCACATTATATATTGGATTTGAATAATATTAAGTGACTGACAGATAGTTAATTGTGCAGGCGTGTCTACAGTGACAGATAATTGTTGTTTAAGTACCGAGGTACATTATGCCAGTAGGACGTAATGACGTCATATTTAAAAAAAGTTATATGCTCTTACTACGAATATATAATTTAAATGAGAGGGAAATATTTACTAGAAATAAAAAAATAAATACAAGTTTTTTCACATTTAATTATAATAAAAAATATACATATTTCACAATTTATTATTGTTATCCATAAAAATACAAAGATCGTCATACAGTGACAGATAGTCAAAATATGGGATAGGATCGGATGGGTCTACAAACGATTTGGAGGCGAGGGTATTGTCTATGAACATCGATACATTAGGGTTATTTAGATATTTTAAATGGCGTGTGATATATTTTTCAAGATTGTACAGAGTTTTTAATTCGTCCGTAGACAGGTAGATCTGAATGTTTTTTTTTTATCACTCAGACACAATTTTCACACACCGAAAAGTTTTTTCACCACAATGTTAAAGTCGTCCATGCTGGAGTCGAAGTTTACACACGTCTGCACACAGTCGGACTTAAACGGCATTTCTTTGACGAGAAAGTTCCATTGCGGGACGCTGAGTATTAGACGCTTAGAATTTGATGAAAACATCACGTGAGCGTAAAAGTTGCGGTCAGGGAAGAGGCCCACCGCCACATGTTTGTTCTGTTTTGTCGTTTAGGTAGAAAGTGCGGGTCACCAGCGACGAATCCTCGAAAGGGAGATTATCCTCCACCATATTGCAGCTGCACGTCACCTTCATCATCGCTGTCTGCGTCTAGACTGATGTCCTGTAATCAACAGTCGTCACAATTAAAGCTAGTCTCGGTGTCGTCGTCATCGTCGGTGATTGGACAAAATTTATACAATTTCTCGGCGCTGGGAAATCTGACGAATCGTGCCAAAGCGTTTGCATTTTTTAACGCGCACGGGTGATGTCGTGACAAGGGTGGTACACCCCCAACAATTAGAGTTGATCAAATCAACAAAGGGACATTTATAGTCCTCGCGTAGTGGGATAAATGTCCGCCCGGTGAGACGGGACAAAGAAATTTCCTTTTTGTTTTATATGCGTAAGGCACGACGGCTTTATCTAAATTTTGTTTTAGAATTGGAACCAATTTGGAGTAGCACAAGCCGGTGGTTTTATTGAATTGATAGCACGACGATTGTTTCTCGTCGATGAAAACTATGGCTAATCGGTAACCAACCACTCCTTTTTAGAATTGACGATAAATGAAAAATCAAAGATGGCCGACATGATGTTCATCTGTCAGATAATTGAATACAAATGATTAAATAAAACTCTAGTATACCTTTTATATCCAATGCTGGAACACACGTCTGGGCACCGCTGCTAGTACACCTTGGACAGCGGCCAAAGCGACGTTTGAACAGCGTGACGGCCAGTTGGTCGTTCTTGCACAAGTCGGCGGTTGAGAACAGGTCTGTGAATCTCCTCAGTCTCCAGCCGGCGTCCTTGGCAACGGCAAACAGACAGCACTACTGCCCGCACACACCTGAGGCTATGGCTTGAGTCGTTTGCGGTTGTACGTCCATCGTGTCGAGTGTTTATTTAAGAATCTAGTCATCGCTAAGCTCGGTCGCCCTGGCATATGTATCAAAATACTCCCCAAATTTGGAAAAATATAGAACCACCCCAAAGAGAACCGGGTTTAGTGTGAGGGTCTAGATTGACCACAAATAAGGCGGGACGAGTGAAATTTTGAGGTAATTTGTCCGAAGGAAATGTCCCTTTATAGATTGAAATTTTGCGCAGCAGTGTGTCTATTTGATGAGAATTCATGGTGTTAATAATTAATTTTCACCTCCCTATTAGAATCTATCGACACCGTCCCCTCGTACTCAGAGTAAAACAAACAGGTTATGGCGGTGTCAAGGTCTGTCTTGAACTGTAACTCAAATCTCACGTTCCCTCTGTCTGAAGGCTGGTCTGCGAGTCCTGTCCTGCGCTGTCGGGAGTCAAGTCGAAGGCCAACATAAAGTAACCTTTATTGAACATGTCTCGCGTGATTAAATGGCCGTTGTTTTGATGGTGTATGCCCAATCCCGAAAACATTGTGTCATAGGCGAGGGTGGACGGGCCGACGTTGTCAAAATTGATCAAAATGGGCAAATGTTTTTGGATTCCATTTACATACAGAACGAAACGATCGAGGTTTCTATGAATGAGTTGAAACGGATTCGTGTTCAAACTGCCCACAAATGCCTCGTTTTGACACCATTGTGAATAAAACAATTTTAGGGATAACCCCTTGAATAACATTGTTTTAGGCTCACAGACTTGGATCCTTTGGGTACGGTCACAGACTTGACGTCCACCCGATTGAGGTGGTATTGGGGCCGCTTTCGTAACAGTGTCTTTTTCTATAGCGAGTGAAATAGTCGGCGTCACTTCCACGTGTTTCACAAAGAGGGTGGCGTCTTAAATTCGCAACCGCACGTCGGTGTTTAAATTGTCCGCGTCTGTGAGCAGAAAAAACTCTCTTTTGTTGCAAATTTTTTTTAAAACATGAAAAACGCCCCCTTTTTAAAAAGAAAAGGGGAAATAAAAAAATGTGGGGGGTAAAAAACGTCCTCCCAAAGCCCCCCCGGGGAAAGTTTTAAAAAGTCAATCTCGGGGGCAAAACCCCTTTTTCCGGGTGGATGGGGGCTTTTTTCCCCTTTTTAAAGGGGCGGGGGAATCCAAAAACCACACCCCAAAAATTTCCCACTAGGGGGGTGCGGGGGGGGCTCTACCGTAATTTTAAAGTCAAAAAATTTAAGGGCCGGGGGTGGGGCTTTTTTTTCTCGGTCGGGGTTGAAAAGGGGGGTTTTTTTGAGAGAGATTTTGATTTGACTGAAAAAAAAATTTTTAAAAATTTTTTTGACGAAACCGTTTTAAAATTGTCGGCTCCCCCCGGGGGCCCCCCGGGCCCCCCTCCCCTTTTTAAAATTTAAAGTTTTAAAAATTTTAAATTTCGAAAAGGTCTAAAAATATTCCCCCCCCCCGGGGAAAAAAAAACCCCCCTAACGACAAAAATTGCCCGGGGGAAAGGGGTTTGGGTTTTTTTTTCGAAAACTTTTTTTTTTTTTAACCCCCCTTTTAAAATGCATTTTCCGAAAAAAAACCCCCGAGTTTTTTTTTTTAAAACCCCCCCTTTAAAAAATTTTCAAAAAAATTTTTTTTAAAGCTCTTTTTTTTCCCTATTGCTCTGGCGCCCCCCTTCGAATAACCCCCTTTTTGGGGGTTTTTTCCCCCCTTTTTCCCCCAAAACTCCCTCGACCCCCAAAAAGGAGGCGTTTTTTAAAACTTTTTTCACCTTTTTTTTCCCCGGGAAAAAGGTTCCCATGGGGGGCCAGAAGTGCAAACCTTTTTAAAAACGTTTTTTTTCCCCCACCGTTTCCCCCCCCCCTAAAAAAAAAAAGGTTTTTAAAAAATCAAAAAAACCCCCCAAAAACGACCCGGGGGCCCAAAATTTTCCCCGTTGAAATTTTAAAAACTGGCGTGATAGAGGGGACCAAAGTTTTTTTTCTCTCCCCCCCCCATTGTTAAGACTAAAAAAAATTTTAAAAACCCCCCGTATCCTTTTCTATTTTTTTCTCCAAAAAAGAAAACCCCCGTTTGGGGGGAAAAGGGGCCCCATTGAAAATTCCTCGTTCCCCCAAATTTTTTGGTGTATAAGCCTATACTTATAGCCCCCAAAATTACTTTATCGAGGGGAAAATAAAATATAGGAAAGAAAAACGTGGGCGCGGTGGGGGGGGGGAACGTATGTTTCAAAAATCCATCTTACATACAAATTCGCCTAGTAACTGGGGTCCCTAAAGGGAAATGTACCAAAGACAGGCTCTGTTTCGATTGAACTAGACCGGGGCATTTTAAACGTTTGGGGGCCCAAAAAACCCCCCCCTTTAAATTCCTCCCCCCTTAAAATTTTCCCCATATGTGTTTTAAAAACCAAAAATTAAGTATTTTTATTTTGGGTATCTTTTTCGAAGGGTTGAAATTTTTTTCCTCCGTTTCCCACATAAAGACGAAAAAGGAAATTTTTTTTTAAAATTTTTTTTTTCCCCACCGTAAATGAAATTTTTTTTTTTTGAATCGTTTTTTAATAGGTTTTTTTCCCCGGGGGCCCATGCCCCCTTTTTGGGTTTTTTTTAAAACCCTTTTTAAAAATTTTTTGATGGGGGAAAAGTACCAAAAAAAATTCAGATATTAAAACCCCCAAGACTCCTTTTAAACTTATCAGCTCTTAATTTTATTAAAAAGCCCCTTTAAAAGGGGGTGAAATTTTTTTTGGGGAAACAAAACCGGGGGCCCATTTGGGGCCCCCAAAAGGAGTTTGCAGAAAATTTTTTTTCCCCCTTTTGAAAAAATTTTTACTTCAGATTTAAAAAAACCCAGGGGTAGGAAAATTTTCACTATTCCCCCCCCCCAAACCCCCCGGTGTTTAAAAGCCGGGGGGGAACCCCCAAAATTTTGTAGTATAAAAAGAGAGTGTTTTTTTTTCCCCTAAAAATTTATTCGGCGCTCGAGCCCGGGGGGGCCAGTGCTACATAAAATCCCCCTTTTTTTTTTTAATTTTTTAGCCCCGGGAACCCATTTTTTGAAAAAAAGTCGCCCCCTTTTTTCCCTTTTTGACTAGATGATGTTGAATGCCCTTAATTCTTTTACTTTTGAAAAAAATTTTAAAACCCTTTTTGAAAAATCTTTTGGAAAAAAACCGCACGCGAACTAGTCCCGTATTAAAAAAATGCCCCCCCGGGGGCCCCCCCTTGTCCGACTGAATCAAAAAGGGGCGCTCCCTTTTTAAAAAATCTTTTTAAGCCACGGTAATGCCCTTGCGCCCGATTTTTTTTTAAAGGTATAGCCCAAACCGTACTTTGAAAATACATCAATAATCTTTAAAAATTTTAAAGTTGAAACCCCTTTTGTTTTTTTTAAAAGCTCTCATATCAAACTAGATCAACTCCCACACATCGCCCGATATTGGCAAACTCTTTAGGGGTTTTAAGGGGGGAACCCTTTGTTCTTAAACTACGATGAGAGTGCCCTGCCCTGTTAACCATTCGCTACTTTTTTTTTATCCAACCGACGGCCTTTTTAAGTTTTGTGGCTGTCGAGAAGGGCCGAAGGTCGTGGGGGGATTGTAATAAAATTTTTTTTAAAAACCGTGGCGCTCTTTCTTAGGGGTTTTCCCAAAAGTGGCCCCTCCCCGGGAAAAAAGTTTAGAAATCCCGTTTTTTTTTTCAAACCTCTGCAAAAACTTTTATTTTCCCCTTTAAAGGATCAAATTTTTTGTCGATGACGCTCGTGGCAATTAGTAGTCATTATTTTTTTTTTTAAATCACCCTCTGAAATTTAAATATCTTTTTTTTACGTTTCTTTTGGCCAACAACTCCCAAAGCCCTTGTACCCTTTTATATGTGGTTACCCAGGTATATATCTTTTTAACGTCAAGGGTGAAACTCGAATTGCCAATTTTAAAAGTATCCCCCTTTTTTAAAAATTTCCCAAAAATATGGGGTTTCAGTAGCCACTCAAACGGGGGACGTAAGGTGATAAATATTTTCCGGCTATGTTACCAAATAAGTGGGGGGAAACCCTTTTTTCAATTTCACCCGATTCGTTTTCTGCAAAAAATGCCCCCCCCTTTCCACCCCCCACCCCCCTTTCCTCTGGCGAGTCTCCCACAAAAAGGACTGCTTTGAAATGGGCCCTGGGTCCTAAAGGAAAAAAGGGTGGAATCGTCAGCTGTCTCCTGGGTCTTTTTTTTTTTAACTTTTCGTGAAACCCTCGGGAAGGTCGCCCGGGTTTTCGTTTTTAATACTGGGGGGGGCCCGTTTGGTTTTTTTAAATTTGGGTTGGGTTTCGCTTTTCTCCCTGTCTGTTAAAAAACCCTTTTTTTAATGTTTTCTAAAACTACCAATCTTTGATAATCGTCGATTTTTTTCCTAATTTCAGTTTTTTTTTCATTGTAAAAATTTCGGTGGCGGCTTTGTATCGCGTTTATTGTGAATTATTTTCTGGGGGAAACTAGACGCATCTGAAAAAGGGTTGTGACAATTATTTTTTTTAACCAATGCGCCTACGAACTGAAAGAATAGGGGGAAAAAATGATGCTCAAGAAGCCGCCCGATTAAACCCGAAAAATTTTTCCCCTTTTTCTTTTAAACCAAAACACCGCTGCTACCAATTTACGCAAAAAATTTTTTATACTTTTTTTAAATTTTTCCCCTTTAAACCCTTTTTTTACAAAATTTTTAATTATTATTTTTTAAATGTTTTTTAAGAGCACATTCGCCGAGTGTTGTTACCCCCTCCGGGCTACATTTTAAAGAATAGCTTTGGGAAATTTTTAGGACTGGCCTTTTTTCAACACCCCAGTACGTTTCAAATTTTTCTTGACTAGTTTCATCAATATCTAGGGGGGGAAAAAACACTTTGCAAATATGTCAAATAGGTCCTTTTTAAAGCGCAGGCTTTTCGTCCCGCGTTCTGACTCAGATCAAATGAGAAAAATACCCTTAGGGGATACGGTTTTTTCCTAAAATTTCTTTGTATTTCGAGGGATTATCAGGAAAAACCCTTGTCTAGCTAGATATTTAATTGTGTTTGTCACCGGGTTTTTAAACACAACAATGTATTTACGTTAAGCGAGATGTCCACGAAAACTTACCCCCCTGGGGAAAAGATTTTGTTTGATCAAAAAACCAAAATGGGTTTTTCTATGAAAACCCCCCTTTGGGAAAAAAGTTTCCACCTTTTTTTTAAAATAAACCCCCATTCTTTAAAAATCGTCCAGCACGAGAGTTGGGGGCCCCCGGGGCCTTTAAAATTAAAATTTTTCCCCGGTAAAAACCTTTGTGTAGGTACGGACAAATTTAATCGCGAGGAATAAAAATTTTCTCACAAAAACACCATAAAATTTCCCTATCAAAATTTACCACATTTCCCAACACCGGGTTTTAAAATTTTTAAACAAAAAATTTTTCCTAAAAAAAAATTTTTACCGCAACTAGACGGTCCGGGAAAAAAAAAAATCAGTGTAAAAGGGGTTTGGTACAAACACAGAAAAGGGATGTCCCACCCGTCTATGTTGGGGAAATAAAACAAAAAAAATAAAAAAAAACGATTTAAAATTTTATAATAGGGGGTGGCGAAAACCAACTCAAAGGGAAATTTTTTACGTTCAAAAGAGAAAAAATTGAATTTAATTTTTTATATTTATGACCGAAACTTTTAAACAAAATTAAATGAGGACCCCTATCCTTCGGGGAGGGACCCCCAAAGTCATCATGTCAATAACAAGTTGACTTTTCTCCACAATTTCCAAATTAAAAAAAAAATTTTTCTCCTCCCCCCTTTTTTATAAATTATAGTAGACGCGAGAGTGGGCCCTTTTTTAAAAATTTTCCTTAAATTTATTTGGCCCTCGTAAAAACCGCGTCCCAATGGAACCGTGGTGATTTTAAAGTGATCCCCAAATTTACATTGGGTTTTTTAAAAAGCCCGGTAATTTTGAAAATAATATGGGGGACTTAAATGTAAAAAAGTGGGTGGGACATCAAATTCTACCAAAGATATTTACAAAAATTTTTTTTATTATAAACTTTTTGCATTCACTTTAAACCCCAAATTCTACCCAATTTTTATTGGGCCTGGGTTTTCGAAGTTGGGAAACCCAAAAAGTAAAAGGAAAAAAACAAATTTAAAAGCCCCTGTGTAGGCGAAAAACGTAAAAAAAAACTATTAATAGTTTTTTGTCCCAGTCCGAAAATAAATATCACGCTCGTCTACGACGTTTTTCAAAACATTGAAAGACATTTTTTCTTTATAGACCGGGGGTCCATCAATCTGCGTTACGCCCATTTTTATAAAGTTCCAAACAATATTAAAATCCTTTTTAATTCGGCTGCGTGAGGGAGAAAGTAAATTCCAAAACGCGATTTAAAAACTCTAGACCGTAGTTTTTAAAAAATTCAAAAGGTAAATTATTCAACTCCGCGGCAGACATCAGACACAAATCCTGCTTTTTCAGAGTACCGAGGATGGACGCGTTTGATTTGAACCATTATACAAATTACAATTACCGGTGGGCACGATCTTTTATAGTGAGTCACTCGATTTCCCAAAACCCCCCTCCCCCCCCCTGAGAGTTTTTTATAGTGAATCATTTTTTCAACTCTGGGTAAACAAATTTTCACGCATACCAAATTGACAATTTTTTTCACCCCTTTAAAATTTTGAAAACAGTGGGGGGGCCCTGATTAAAGAAAATACCAAAAAAATACCACGAAAGTCTTCGTCTAAACGCCGGCCAAAAAATTTATGCCGTTGTTTAAGAGCCCGACTAGATCCCGGAGATATTTTACCGTACGTTCCCCCCGGGTAAAAATGAAATTTTTTTCTTAAAAAAAGCCTGCCCCGAAGGGCTTATTTAAAAAAAATTTTTTGGGGAAATTTTTTAAGTAAAACCCCGGCAGAGCGTGGGGTGGCTTAAGGGGGAAAACCCCCGGGTTTTTTAAATTTAAAATTTTTAAACCCCTTTTAAAACAATAAAAAGGGAAAACCCAAAAAAAAGGGGGGAGGAAAAACTTTTGTAATAAAAAATTTTTTCCCTGATTTTTTCCTTTTCCCAAAAGGGGGCCGGGGTTTAAAAACATAAAACAAAAGCCGTAAGGGGTAGGACGTGTTGTTAATTTAAATTTTAAAAAATTTTTTTGGGGAACACAAATTAAAAATTTTTTTTTTTCCAAAAATGGGGGGACACGAGGCCCCCCTTTTTCTTTTAATTTTTCGGGGTTTTAGTCCCCGGGGACGGGGCCCCCATGTTTTAAAAAAAACATTTTTTTTTAAAACTAGTAAATTTTACAATCTTTTTTGTTTTCATATTTTAAGTTTTATACCCCTGCTTTGGGTGGTGGCCCCTGTTTCGTTCGTCTTGGGACAAAAACATTTGAAAAAAAATTTTTCGGTCCCCGGGGAAAAAAAACCTGTAAGTCCCCCTTAAAAAGTAGGTTTTTAGCTGTTTTTAAGGCCCCCAAAACTTGTCCCCGGGTTTTGAAAAACGTGTACGTGCCGAGGCCCCTTAAAAACACTTATAATAGAGTTTTTTTCCCCCGAAAGAAAAAAAAAAACCCAAGTCCCCCGGGAAAATTAAAAAAAATTTTCCCCTAGGGCACCGGGGGGTCACTTTCGCCGCAATAGGCCGTTGGCCGAAAAAGGGGGGGTTTGGCCCCCAAAAAAAGGGGGAAAAAAGGGGGTCCCCGGAGAAAGTAAAAAAACCCTCCCCCGGGGGGGGAAAAAAAAATTTTTCGAACCCCCTTTACCGGGGGTGGTGGTAGGGGGAAAAAAGTCTTTTGGGTTGTTAAAAAATTGAGGGTTTCCGCGTTTTGTTCTCTTTTAATCCCCAAACTCCCCAAAAAAAAATTTTAAAAAAATTTGGCGGGGGCCCCCTTTCCCCCCGGTTTTTTAAAAAATTTTTTGTTTTTTTTCCATTTTTTAATTTTTCCCCCGTTTTGTAATACTGCTAAGTATTTGGGTTTTGCCCCGGGCCCCCGTTTTCACCCATCCGGGGGAACCCAGACCCCTCCTTTTTTTATCTTGGGGGAAAATTTTTTAATATACCTACAAACATCCGCCTTCCTGGTCGGGGGGTAAAAACTGGGAAATTTTATTTTTCCCAAAAAAGGGGAAATCAAAAACCCTTTTTGTACCCCAAAATTTCTAGTGCTAGCCCCAAAACCCGCCCAAATTTCCCAGGGCCCCCGAAAAGCCCCCCTCAGAGTCTGTTTTAAAAAATCCCCTTTTTGGGTTTATCTCTTTTTCAAAAAAAGGACCCCTTAAAAAAAACCCATTAATTTTTTTTGTGTTTTTAGGGCAAAAAGGGGTGATAAAAATTTTTCGGGGGGCCCAAAAAGGAAAATTTTAATTTTGCCCCTCTGGGCCCCCAGGGCGAGGGGGCCCAAACGTGGGGAAAAAAAATATTTTAGGGGGCCCCAATGGGAAAAAATTTAAAAAAATTTTTTTAAACCCGGGGAAAAATTAAAAATGGGGCATCAAGATTTCCTATTTTTTGGGGCCGGGGGGTTTTTTTGTATGTAATGTCATAAAAATCACCCCGTCCACCGTAAGGGAAAAGGGGGGTTGAGGGGGGCCCTTTTTAAAAATAGGGTGATTTTTTTTGTCTAGATCTAGTTTTTTGTCTTTGGGGCCCAAAAAATTTTTTTTTCGAAGTCACACTTTTCCCCCTAATTGTAACAGTTTTTCCCCGGCTCAAAAATTTTCTTGATCTCTCAAAAGAATGACTCGTATCCCCGGGGTGAAAAACCCCCTTTTATCCCTTTTATATCCCCGTCACGGTTCAAAAAACATGTAAACCCTGGAAAAAAAAAACCCCCAAAAAACCCCAAAAACCCTTTTTTTCCCCGCCCCAAGTACCGTCCCCCCTTTTTCCCCCCCCAAAAATTTTTTATCTCAGGGCCCCTTGAAGGGGCTGTATGTGTTTTTTGGGGGGGGGGTTTTTTTTCCGGGGTAGACTAAACCATTGTATCCCTTTTTTAAAAATGTTTTTTCCCCCCCCCCTTTTCCCCCCCTTTGGGGAGTTTTTGGCCCCCCCTATGGGGGGTTTTTGGGGGAAAAAATTTTTTAAAAAAACGATTAACGCCGACATATTGTGAGGTTTTTCCTAAAAACCTGTGGGGAAACCCCAAATTTTTTAAAAATTTAAATAAAAAAAATGTACGGAACCCCTTGCGAAATACTTTTTTCGTCAAAAAAACAAAAGCCCCAAACCCTTTTGACTTATTATTAAATAAAAACCCCTGCGCATTTTATCAGGTCCCAAACCCCCCAAAAAAGTTTTTTGTCACCGGTTTTTTTTTAACCGCACCGAACTTTTGGGCCGGGTCTACCGATAAAATTTTAAAAAATTTTTTCTGTTTTTAAAACCCCAAAAGGGGAGTGCCTTTTTTCGTTAGTCCAAAGTTTTGGGGATCTTCTCAGGGAATAGGAGGAAAAAAATAGGCTGTCTTTAAAAATTTATGTGGTCCATTTCTGCAGATTTTTGTTCCCCCCGCAAAAATTTGGGGGGTGCATTTTTGTGATAAATTATTTAGGAAAATATAGTATCGAACCCCTTTCCCCCTTAGGCAATGAAAACAATTTTTTAGCAAACGGCCTCGGTTTATTAGGTATCGAGAGGCTTTCTACCGGATTACCCCAAAAGGAATGAGATCTTTTCCCACATTGGTCACAATCCTCGTCCATTATCGTTAAATTCACATTTTACACATAGTGTTGTAGGGTGAAGAAAATTCGGTTCGTGCAGAAAAAAAATTCTTTTGGTTATAGCGCGATCTTGTCTAGTCTCGAAATCATAAAATACCATTAGGTAATTATCATCAAGCTGCTTCCGACTCAACACCTGCATATTAAACGTGCGGGTTTTCTTTATTTTGTTTGCACGTTGCGCAGTATGATTTAAAAAACATTCGTGATTTCTCCCCTTTGTTTTATCACAGGTAATACACACCTGTCTTAAATCACAAACTTTTTTTCTTCCCGTCAATTTTATTCAAATTTATGGCTGTGAAAAAAGCGGCAGACCAAAATATTCTGTTAAAATTTAACTGCAATACACTTGTTTTTCGCTTGCATACAACACGGAGGTATGACATGCTTTGGGGGCAAGAAACTTTACATGAATGTCCGAAAAATCTTTTTAAAACCGGTATTACATCCGTCGCAAAAATACCGAAACGGAAAAACGCAGCCGCCATATTGATTTACGTTAAAGTTATGTGTGACGGCATCTCAATAGGTTTAATGTACCTTAGTAGAAGAGAAAACCCCTCTAACCACAATCCTTTGACCGTCGAGAGGGTATTTACACGCGTAATTTATATTCGCCCCGAAATAACGTTGAAATTTATCGAGATGTTCGCGACCCCCTCCCCGGATAAATCATCCTCGTTTTTGCGAGAAGTCATCTACCGTATTGTTAATTTTCCGCCCCCTAGTATAAGATTTATAAATTAATATCATTTGTAATTTTGGCTATCGCTATAACTATGGCGTGAGCCAAACTATTCGTCAATGATTTAACAACTACTATGCTCCTTTTATGATGACTTAAAATAATCGTTTGGAAGGCACTTTCTTTTTAACGCTGTCTTACCGTTGCCCATAATCATTTTGATATGATTCACTTTAATCATCAATACATCGGCTATACCAAATCTGGCGTTACTCTGAATAACTTTTGTTAATGTATTCATAATACTGTTCACATCAATTTGATCACATCTACGGTACGAAAGCCCGACCGGTTTATCGAGATTATTCTCCGTGTTCGTAATCGGTGAGTCCAATTAAATCGTAAGGTGCCGTACCTCTAAGCAAGTATGCTAATAGACTAAGAAACACGTTTTTAGATAATGCAGTGGGACTCACGTTCGTAATCAAAGGCTTGAAACGAACTAAAATATCCCTGCCTAAGGTGTTGAACCGAGTATAAGATCGTCCTGTCTCCTTATTATGGTAAATGAGTCATTAGTGTTTGTACCCGCCGCATAATCAAAAATGTTTTGGCGTTGTCTGTTAATGTCTGAAGTTGAGGGTCTGGCATTGTCGCTAGATTCGTTAGCTATAAATGTTTGTTCATTTTGACACTAAAAAGAAAAAAGAAAAAATAATTGTTAGTTTAATTAATAAATTTGGAAAAGAGAAACGCATAAAAATAAATTTTAAAAAAAAACACAAAATAAGTACAGAAAAATATAAAATATTAGTTTAACTAATAAATTGAACACTAGAGAAATAATAGTAAAATTATGTTTACTTTTACCAGAGAGCTTGGTGCTGTTTTTTACGTGACAACTTCTTTTCAGCCGACAAATGCCAATGAAATGATAACTTGGTATAGTTAATTTTTCCTTTTATAAGCCTCTAGCTCAATGTGTTTTTCTGAACACACCTTTCAAAATCATGTGTGTGTTGATTTCCACACACACCTTTAGGCAGCGTGCTGAATATCTAATTAAAAAGAAACGTGCCTGGCCTTGGTCTCACTTCTCTACGACTAGCTTGTAGTAAGTTGAATACTTAATAGAAATCAATCAATAAAATTACATAAGAAATCGCCCTTGCCATTGGTAAAGAAAAGGAGATCCGGAAATTCACTGCTTTGATAGATCAAGGTGGTCAAATTGTCAACTCATTCGATAATCAATATGAACAACAATGAGGTAGTTACCGACAGCGAGGTAAGTCTTGACGGTAAAAAAGATTAAACAGAATAATTCTTTTTCAAAAAGTATTTTAAGTTTCATTCAATTAATTAGATTATATTTTCAAAAAGTATTTTAAGTTTCATTCATTTAATTAGATTATATTTTCAAGATCCTTTAGAATTTAAAAAATGGACTCAATACAGTCTATTGTAAGACAGGATATAGTTAGGAAATATTGAAAATGTAAACCATAATAACATATAAATCAGACAAAAATTGTATATTTTATTTTATAATCAATAAACTAAAATACATTATATATATATTATTAGCCCTGGAACAATTGTAAAACAGGATATAGTTAGGAATTATGAAAATATACATCCAAATAATATTTAAATCAAACAAACATTTTAAATTTTATATTTTATTATATTTTATTATCAATAAACCAAAATACAATATATATAATAATTTATATATATATATATATTACATAGGTTCTATATTTTTACCCCAAATCTTTTAACATCCTCCTATAATTGAATTTGTAAAATAACTGGTTTGTTCTAGGTATATTTCTACTGATTTTTCTTCTATGTATTCTTTAATTACTAACAAACAACCTGGGTTTGATAATTTATGCGAAAAGTCAAAGCATAATCATTAAATCAATAAAACAAAATACAATATATATATATAGGTTCTATATTACCCAAAATCTTTTAAACATCGTCCTATAATTGAATTTGTAAAATAACTGGTTTGCTCTAGGTATATTTCTATTGCTTTTTCCTCTATGTATTCTTTAATTACTAACAAACAACCCGGGTTTGATAATTTTATGCGGAAAGTCAAAGCATTCGCATGTTTCTAAATCAGTTAAATAATTCGACACTTTATATACACGTTCATAATTACGTCCTGCAGAACTATCTACGACTGATGAACACGCAAAATCTTTTAAACATCCTCCTATAATTGAATTTGTAAAATAACTGGTTTATTCTAGGTATATTTCTACTGATTTTTCTTCTATGTATTCTTTAATTACTAACAAACATCCTGGGTTTGATAATTTATGCGAAAAGTCAAAGCATAATCAGTAAATCAATAAAACAAAATACAATATATATATATAGGTTCTATATTACCCAAAATCTTTTAAACATCCTCCTATAATTGAATTTGTTAAATATCTGGTTTGCTCTAGGTATATTTCTACTGCTTTTTCCTCTATGTATTCTTTAATTACTAACAAACAACCTGGGTTTGATAATTTATGCGGAAAGTTAAAGCATAATCAGTAAATCAATAAAACAAAATACAATATATATATATATATATATAGGTTCTATATTACCCAAAATCTTTTAAACATCCTCCTCCATTTTGATACTTTAATCTTCTTTAATGTCTTTTTGTTTTTTCAAAGCCGACTCTACATGAAGAAACTCCCAAGAAACATAGTCGCAGCAGGTTCTTCCAAACTGTGGACAGTAATTTACATTTCTTCTTACGAAGCAATTTTCTGCACAGATGTGGTATCTCGTTGTTACATTATTTGGATAGAGTTCGCGGTGTCCTTCCAAAATAATTGAATTTGTAAAATAATTGGATTGTTCTAGGTATATTTCTATTGCTTTTTCTTCTCTGTATTCTTTAATTACTAACAAACAACCCGGGTTTTGATAATTTATGCGGAAAGTCAAAGCATTCGCATGTTGCTAAATCAGTTAAATAATTCGACACTTTATATACACGTTCATAATTACGTCCTGCAGAACTATCTACGACTGATGAACACGCCATGTTGAAGATTATACATCTATCATATAATATGTATGGCTTTTTATAGTACAGCATCTCAATGTGCTTTCCTGAATAGACCTTCATCTTAAGCATGTGTGTTGATTTCAAATGTAGTTGGCCTTTCAGCAGTGACATGAATATCTAATTAGAAATATACCTGATCAGCCTTGGCCGTTATAATCTCTTCTCGATGTTTTGAATACTTTTTATGACCTGAATATCTAATTAGAATATACGTGATCGTCCTTGGTTTCACTTCTCTATGACTACCTGGTAGTGAGTTGAATACATAATTAGAAATATGGATAGACGATGTTTACCTTGAGAGCTAGACAGTACGCTATGTATTTAAGACGTTAAAATTATTAAAATTGAATCAGTTGAAGACTTGTGTTTAAACAGCCACCTACATTAGACTTCGATATAGTCGACGCTTCTGAGACAAACCTACAAGCTAAGCGGGGTGATCTGAGTGCAGATAAAACTACAGCAGATTAAATCAAGGTAATTTATAATTTCTTTATTTATTTTTTAAAAAGTTTCTGTCTTCTCATTATTTCTATAATATATTTGTTTGAATTTTTTTTTTCAAGATATGGACAAGTTTATAAATGACTTCAACTCAGGCGAGACCGACGACATTCAATATATTTCTCTAAGAAGTTTAAAGGAGAATACAATACTCGATATTATATCTTTTAATGAAAGAGACACTAAGTTTGATAGATCTATTTATGTAAATGCCTATTTACAAGATACCATCGTAGGCTTCTTTCTCCTTAAAAAGTTTTCAAACATATGTAAAAAAGAGCATATTGACCTTGTTAACGAATCAAAGTCTGTATTAATTTATGAAGGAATAGGGGTTGACAGTTCTATCAAGCTTAGGATTGTAAAAAATTATGTCAATAGTTTTAATATTTGGTAATACTGGTTAAAAATTAAAATAAAAGGAACTACTAAACACTATTTATAATTAATCTTGGTAATAATGGTTAAAAATTGAAATAAAAGTAACTAATAAACACTTTTTATAAGTATACTATGTAACAAATATATATTGTATGTGAAATCTGTGAAATGTGAAAAAAAACTTGTATTTTATTTTTCATTTCTAGTAATATTTGTAGACAATACCCTCGCCTCCAAATCGTTTGTAGACCCATCTGATCCTATCCCATATTTTGATGATCTTTGTATTTTTTATGTATATTTTTTTATTATAATTAAATGTGGAAAAACTTGTACTTATTTTTTCATTTCTAGTAAATATTTCCCTCTCATTTAAATTATATATTCGTAGTAAGAGCATATAACTTTTTTAAAATATGACGTCATTACGTCCTACTGGCATAATGTACCTCGGTACTTAAACAACAATTATCTGTCACTGTAGACACGCCTGCACAATTAACTATCTGTCAGTCACTTAATATTATTCAAATCCAATATATAATGTGACGTCATACTATCATACGTCCTTAATTATCTTATGATGTCACGTACATAAAATTAATTACGTCAATTGTTGGCATAATGTACCTCGGTACTTAAACCACAATTAATTATCTGTCAGTCACTTAATATTATTCAAATCCAATATATAATGTGACGCCATACTAGCATACGACCTTAATTATCTTATGATGTCTCGTACACACAATTAATTACGTCAGTTGTTGGCTTATTGCCACGTTTTATACCTGACCCATTACTACTAATTACAAAGCTTTGCCACTAAAAATATTGACAGCTAAAATATTCAATACTCAATTATTGCCCTTCTCAGCTGATATATACTTTTGAACTAATATTTATTTGGAAAAAAATTCAAGTATTTCATTATTGTAATTTGCGATAGTAATTTGACATATTAGGGATCAGAATAAAACAAAGTATAATAAATAAATTGTGCCATACAAAATGTACAGTAATTTTAGTGCATACAGCTACATAAATAAACACAATTTCTTATTACTTTCTTGCCATCTTACAGGTAGAGAAGTATTGTGATCGTCAAAAAATTCGAACTCGAGATTTTAATGAATCTCGACGTTTCATGACCCCACCCCACACCTGAATCGGAAAAAGTAGTTTTTGAATTTCCGTCTGTCTGTCTGTACATCCAATTTGAGCCCAAACCATTTTACCAATCGGGCTAAAACTTGGTATCTAAGGATTTATAGGGTTTCCCCGAAGAGGATTTGTAATTGGATATCCAAACCTAAAATTAAGGGTAATTTACTGCAGGCCAAAAAGAGAAAAAGTCGATTTTCTCAAAATCCACTCTAACAATTTTGATTAAATTTCATTTCTAAACATTTGTAATTACTCCAAACAAAATGACTACTCTCAATATTTCGGCAAAATGACTTTAAAGGCTCTGGTCTGATGCATAAATTATAATTGTTTATCTTATCTCCGAAACTATTTGAAATATGAAATAACTTATTATTACAAATATGTATATCTATTAATAATACAAATATTTTATCCGAAGCATATTTTTTTAAAAAACCAATAACTTTCAAGCTATATGCAAATATTTATATTTTTTAACTTAACGAACACAAAAGGTAAAGTATTGCGGCCGTAAAAAATTTAACCTGAAATGTTGATGGATGGAGATATCCTCCTAAACCATAAAAAAAAAGTATATTTGCAACTCTGTCTGTGTGTCTGTTTGAACTTAAAATTAAGAGTAAGTTAATAAAGATCGAAAAAAGAAAAAAATAATTTGCTCAAAAATCGGCTATAACGATTTTGATTAAAATTTGTATCTAGGCTTTAATTTAGATCATAAATAAACTGGCTATTTTCATGGGAAAATGAAAATGACTTTAAGGGTAGTTTACAGAAGCTGAAATTTCCGTATATCAACTATATGAGATACGAAATGTATATAATGACATTCTCCATTCGGAATTAGGTAAAATTGTAGCAATAGAGCTCATTTATTGAAAAAATACAATGGGATCGAGAAAATTTGCTTTGGTTTTTATTTTCATTCTTCATTAAACGTTAAAATACAATACTTAGAGAAATTGCCGTAACTTCCTCAAAATGGTTACATATTTCACTTTTTGCCGGCTTGAAGGAAGAAACAAGAGCTCCTATCCTTATAACATTGCAAAATAATCAAAGCGTAGAGGGCAAGTACTACCTGAGAATGGTTACATATTACATTATTTTATGTGTTCAAGAGGAGATGCATGAAAATTCCAGTTTTTTTTAATCTTTTATATTAAAACTATTTTGACCCAAATAAATAGAATATTGCTTCAGTAGAAACATGAAGTTAAATCTTTTTCACAGAGTACTGTCAACAGCTGTTGTTGAATATCTGTAATGAAAATGAAGGCATTATCTCACAAACTTTTTCATTCACTTAAAAAGTTTCTTAGATAACGTCATTATGCTCTTTAAATATATTGAAAACTGTAGGTATCACCATGTGAAGAAGAATTAACTCTTATGTTTCTACTGAAGCAATATTTTATTTATTAGGGTCAAAAAAAGTGTTGATATAAAAGATAAAACACTGTACTTTTCTCACGTCCCCTACATCCCCACCTCAAATGATTGCGATAAAAACTGAAATGGTGATGCTGATAGTCATTTGTTCGTATGAAGTGAGTCTAATTCATCAATATGGCTCATATGTTTGTGTGTGTCCAACTTTCCCTACAGAACACCTTACCCAAATTATTCTACCAAATATTTCTCATTCAATTTTTAGGAGTGGTTATGTCCACGGGCAAATCCCTCAAAGGTTAAATTTTTGTAAAGTGCAGTTTTCAGAATATTTGATAAGCATAATCTCTATAATTTTTAGGTAAGTTACGACAGGGAGACAAAAAACTAAGTAAATTTTTAAATACATTATTTTTTATTTATATTTATGTATCGCCAATTTATACTCATTTTTTGGGAATTAAATGCTTATGGTTACATATAAACTGATGCTTTTAGTCACGTTTATGAAAGTATATAAATTACCTATTTTTTTTAATATTTATTTAAATAAAATATATATATAATTATATACTTCAAACTATTACTGCAAAAAGCCTATGTTTAAATAAAATATAAAATATTTTTAATAATTATTCATATAATATATATATTTATATATTTTATAGTATGATTTGGTTTTATTTAATAGTATGAAAGTAATATAATGTCAATAAAGCAAGGGGTTTGATTTTAGTACGCCTACAACTCCTAGCACTGAAAACTGTTCATACTATACGTAGGAAAATCTAGGCTACACTACCTTTATTTATAAACATGAACTAACGACACTTTACTCAAATTCTAGAATAGTACAGACCTTGGAACTTTTTTAGTTGCACAATTCCATAATTATGAGAAAGCGTGTATTCTTTGCAATAGTTTGACGTTTATAACAACAGTGTTTTAGATTTACAACACGTCAAAAATAAAGTAATGTAGTTTCCATATTGTTTGAAAACAGACGTGTTCAATGCGTTCACACCTCAATTTAAGATAACTGATTGTGGAAAATAAAAAGAAATAAAATAAATATCTGTTTAAGAGATATTAGACCTGTACCAATTGCTCCAAATTGCAAGATACCGTGCAGACTCTTAGGGAAATCATTTACGAAACAAATTAAAAATCTTCAATTTTTTTTTGCATTTTGAAGAGCGTAAGAATATGGGCAACGGTACCCTTTTTAATCTTTCATAATATTGTGTTGAATAAGCTCATAAATCCTATAGATCTTAACATAAACGTGATTCAGAAAAAATAATACAAATTTAAAGTAATATACAATTGATCTAATAAGACGTTTCCAGAAAAAAATCATTCAAACAGAAAAAACGAAAATATTTTTTAAAAGATTATTTTTTAACGTTGTTTGATATTGGAGATACGACTCTGAATACCGAACGAGGACGAGGAAATGGTTTTGGGAGGGGCAGGAGTTTGTTGAAGGAAGTAAACACAAGGAATGGATAGTGTCCGCTGACACGCTGGTGCTTTGGGCTAAAGCAGATAAGAAAGTCAGAAATAATCATTGCACTTTATGACAGTATATGACGTTTGTCTGAGAGTCACATGAATACTTCGGGATTGACAGAAGAGAGGGCAATATAATAGGGACTACATTATGCGCCCCACTGAAGAAGTTCCTAGATACATTTCACACACTTCGACAGTATTGAATATTAAACTAAAAGATTGCCTTAAATAGAACTCAAAATGATTTCTATGTGCATTAAATTTTCAAAAATTAACTGGAGAAGACCACACCCTATAGCTTCTAGAATAATGTAACTGTAAGAAAAAAATCAGTTTAGAAGCGCTCTTAAGTGAGGTAGAAGGGATAGCAAGTGTTTTTACAGTTTTTATAGAATTGAAAGTTTTTGGCCAAATAAATCAAATATTTCTCCAGTAGCAACATAGAGTTAGTTTTCTGCACATGCTAATATCGACAGATCTTGAATATCTGTCAAGGGTGTCCTGGAATTTTGTCAAAACTTTTGAAATAAAGAGAAAAAGTTTTGACAAAATTCCAGGACACTCTTGACAGATATTCAAGATCTGTTGATACTAGCATGTGCAGAAAACTAAACTCTATGTTGCTACTGGAGAAATATTTGATTTATTTTGGCCAAAAACTTCCAATTCTATAAAAACTGTAAAATTACTCGCGCACCCTTCTGCCTCACCTTAATAGCTTCTTGGGTCATCTAAATAAATAAATCGAGGCAAGGGCCACTCAAGATAAGTTTAAAATAGGTTGTAATTTTGAAGAATTTTCTTGCTATAAATACTACTAATGGATTTTGAAAGCCTTTAATTTTTAAAAATTGCCAGTGGAAGATCACTTCAAACATCTGTTAGAGGCATCTACTTAATTTTCGGTAATTAATATAAAATTATTGTTAGATATAGGACTCTTGAAAAAGCTACATATAGTTGTCCATGAGTAAATACAGCATTTGACAAGTACAATCCAGCTCTTGGAAGCGTCTATCCCTTAGACATATTGATAGTCATTGCAAAAGCAACTTTATTTTAACTCACATTAAAAAAAAACATGTGTTTTAACGTAAACTGAGTATGCATGACAGAAGTCGCAAAAAAAAAAAAAATCCTATCCACTGAGACCTTATTCATCGCTGTAGGCTGTGTGTAAGTTGAGAAAAAGGAATGTTGACAACAGAAATAATATATGCGATAACATTAAATATTATCAAATAAATAATATTTATTGAGTATAGAAAAACATGAATATGATTACGATCAAACATTCTATAACAATCTTGCCAAAACAACCAAACAACCTGCTTTGGTATCCGCATGGTCTAAACTTTAAGGCATCGCTCTTGAAATAAACTGGACTGCCGCAGACGCAGAACTTGGGTTCGTATTTTGGCTGGTTGTACTGAGGGTGGTATTTCATAAACACTTTTTCACTCTCCCTTCACGCAAATGTGAGTCCACTTCCTCTAAATTAAACCATTACTATTCCTAACTAGTTAGCACATTTAATACACATGCATGTACCCTAAAGGGTAGTAAGGTGTGATGATAAACAAATAAAATAAAACAAACAACCCAAACAGAATGTATGATTTCACTAAAATAAAGAACACAACACAACACTAATATTCTAGCTAAAAGAGATCACCTTTGCTTTTTCAAGAAAAAGCCTACATCAGTTTACATTCCTGACTGTTATCAGTAGTGTAATTCAATGGTGCTCAGCAAAGCTGGGCCTATCTAAGTTTTTTTTTGCGATATCAGCATCTTTCACTAATTTAAATCATTTCTATAATAGAGTAAGGGTGAGAAGGGTTTAAAGTGAAGGTGCACTAGCAATTGAATGAAAATATGGAAAAAAATTATTTTATAAATTACGACCACAGTATTTTTTATTTGAAGATTTTTTATCGTACATTTTATGAACACACTGATTTTTCTACAAACTAAACTAAGTCTAGAGCAAAAACATCACCCAGTTCTCCAGCCGATAATAACTAACCAATGATATACTTTCAATCATGCCTGGATTAGAACCCGTGATCCCTAGGTCAGTAGGCACACGCGTTACCTACCGGCTGTTCTAAAGTGTACAACTTCCCTAAAATAAATTTGACTGAAATTCAAATCTTAACTTGATTACCAATGAATACAAGATGTAATGAAGACTTGAAGACTGTTCCAGATTTAAAAAAAAAGCGTTATCCTTTGTAATAAATTACTATGTCATGGGAAAATATATTTAAAAATATTTAACATTGTCTAGCCTTTTAACTAGGAAACTAAAATTGTTTTTGCTATTATATGAATGTAAAATTGAATACACTTTGTACATGTACTATAAATTAGTGTTTGGACGAGATGTGGTGGCATTGTCCTAGTCTAGAGTACAGTTTTCAACGTTACCTACCAATTCAACTGTCTAAAATCACTCGAGATCATGCGGATCTGAAGTCGTGACATATGCTCTACCACTTCAAAATGCCACAACGTGTCAAGGGAAAGGGGCTTCTAACCAATATATATATTTATTTATATAATTAAATTTGAACGATTTTTGTAATCTAACATAATTAACCCTTGTTAACTCAAAATATATTTTTAAAAAATCATTAGTCGACTGTTTCATGTTTTGCTAAAAGTTTTTTAAGAGGTTTACAATTTTAATTTTTTTTTTTTACTTCGTGTAAAACATGTCAATTTCAGACTTTAAAAGCGTTTTTACTATTACTACAACGGCCATAAAATTATTGGTTTTCCCGCACGATTGAAACAAGACTTGTGACGTTAAATAGATGGTGCATCGTTACACGGGGCATAGGGGCCTAATGTAGATTCTAACACTTTCATCAAAATAAAGTCTCAATCATTTTTTTCTCTAGGTTATATTACTTTTACTAGATGGATTAGTGAATGGTATAAAATATAGTATTTTTATTTTCTGAAAATAGATATGTTCGTTTATGAACTACAAAATGGCAACTTTACTTAGGTGGTAGAAAAAGGACCACGCTTGGGCCGAGACCTTTGGTTAAACAAAGACAACCAGTCCAGCGCCTGTAAGAACCCGAAAGAGCAAACGAAGAGTACAATGCCGTTTTACTATTCTTTTCTTTCTTTAAACTGCTGTCCTCCCCAAGATAATTACACATCCCTTCTGTGTGCTCGAGAGTGTTGTCTCTTGAAAAAGAATTTACAGAGTAAAAGAGGACTAGACGATTGTCAGTTCACCGAGTATTTCCTCTCTATACTGGATGACTTGTCTCTGACGTATTCATCTAAGCTCCACCTCCCTCGCACACGCACGGGCTGCGCAACTTCAGACCTGGCATTGAGCTTTCAGATAATATCCTCTTAAGAGAATAGAAAAAAAATCTAATGGTGGATTTTGTGAAAAACATTTTTGGCCAAAAAATATTCTACGATAGTGGATTGTAACAGATAGCGATGAAAGAATATTGCAAAAGGGAAGTGTGCAATTGCTTTATTTAAGTTAAGATTAGTTATTCTCTTAATTATTTCCACATTGGTTGATCAATGTTTGCAATAATAAAAAATCTGCTAGATATCAGTTACAAACACTCCTATGTCGTTGACTACTTGTGTGTTTATTTATAACAGTGATTTTTCTACTGACTTAACTATAAACATTATTTATGTACAAAAATAAAAATAAAATAACTTTTAATTGTGGATGGTGCTCTAGAACTGATACAAATAAAATATTCTATTTTCTCATAACAGCAAATCTTTAAGAAATTGTTATTTCCACTTATACTTGCAAGTAAACGTCAAATCAAAAGATACTATAATTATATTTAACCCTATTTATACAATTTGATTTTGTAATATTTAGACATCTCATTAGAATCCAGACCAAGGGCCTAAACGAAATTTTTTTATATGAACATTATTGTTCGAAGTTTGAATTTATTTGCACATGAAAGGCTAGAAAGGTTAAGTATGAAGTGGACAATGCTCAAAAACCTTACCCATACATATTTCTTTTATTTTTGATAAATATTAAGATTTTTTTTTAATTTTTTGCGTCAACACACTCATAAAGATATGTAGCATTGATAGAAACCAAAATTATATTATTTACCTTCGAAAGTATTTGAAAATATCTCATTAAAACAGTAACACTATTAGGTTAGTTTTTGTTAATAGCATTTGCCACAAAAGTATCTATTAAATTATTCATAAAAGACTGAAACTTCTCATATCCTGATATTTTAAACTCTCTTAATATGACTGCACTATAGATTGGTAGTAACAATCGATATGTTGCTGCAAGTAATATTACTAAAGTAATTTAATTAAATAATATTTAGGGATGATAGGTGCTATCAATGATTGTCTTGGCGCTTGAGTCAAATATAGTATTTGAAAAATGTCTACTTGAGGCTGGAAACAAACCTGAGACCATTGTAAAGACGGTAGTACCAAAGTACTATGTTTAAATCTCATTTTTTTAAATAATAAAACGATATTGGAATTGTAGACTGTATGCAAGAAT
Organism: Timema cristinae; assembly: GCA_039000515.1. Lineage (NCBI taxonomy): Eukaryota > Metazoa > Arthropoda > Insecta > Phasmatodea > Timematidae > Timema > Timema cristinae. The sequence continues at coordinate 4,067,876 of JBCFYV010003508.1, read as the reverse complement.
GGTAAGTGGTATTGATTTGCCTCGGTATTGAGCCTCCTGCAAGAACATACCCTCTAAGATAGCTAATTAACACCACTCACACTTTCAAATGTAAATTAATATTTTTTAAATCAACTCAAAAATCACACTTCTCATTCACTGTTCACCTTTGATTATATTAATCACTCATTCTGCCATATCCCTTTATAAAGAAAAGACTCTAATTTTCGTATTCAGAAATATGACCTTTAATGCTACTCATTAGGATTAAATCAAAAATCCTCTAAGATGTTATTAGCTAGATGGTAATACTGATTGATGCCTCAGCGCTCTCATACATCAATACTTATTTAAATAATAGTTTATGGTCATTGTTTATTTGATTAAATTTTACCAAACAAATAATTAACATGTGATTTATAATACAGTATTTAAAATTTAAATTATCTTATATCAATGAGCAAATGATTAATTGCAATTTGTATGCTATCAGTTTTTGTGAGATATTCTTTTTATTCACTAGTTAACACATTTGAGATAAAATGATGTAACTATAAAGAGGGGGTGGGGGAGGAAGAAAACAGAGATCCCTATCATTAAATTTAGTTGCTCAGTCGGTAGAACACACAAAAACACGAAACTCTAAATTCTCAAGGTATCCGATGTGATGTAAAGAGGAAGGATATATAAATATATTTATTTTTATGTGGTGCGGTAGAGATGGATATAATTACCAAGGAAACTTACCCTCTAAAATGCATCCCCAGTAATCCCTGGATCTGGACGTGAAGTACTAAATACTAGTGAATTAAAGGGGGACCGCCAGTAAGTTGTGTGATACAAACCAAAGCACTCTTATTCTGGCCTTGGAAGAAAACAACGCAAAAACAAACAATCTCACCAGAAGGGTTGAACATAAAGTGTAAAACAAAATTGGTCAAACAAAACCCTAAAAAAAATGTTTGTTGTTAATTTTGTTTTTCTGTAAATTGATAAAAAAAATGTCATATGGTAAGCAGAGGAAAATTTAAAATATCTAAAACTTAAATAATCATTGTGTATATGTATATTTTTTAAATGTGGTATTTGTGAATAAAAAATGTCTTACCTATCTGGTACCAAGATAGCATAAAACTCTATCCAGTGATTGCTGTGGCATAAAAGCCTTTAGGTAAGTGTCTTAACAAGTTTTTGCTGGGGGTAGCAACAAATTAGTAGTCCTGAATTGAATTGTTAATCTAAAAAAGAAAGATATAACTCGACTGAGGTGAAGAGAAAAAACAAAAACAAAAAAAACAAACAATGCAGACCATTTATTTATTATGGCTGTAGCACTCGGATTCTTAAATAAAAATGAAAAACTAAGTTGCTCATCTTTCTCATGAATTCCTCTTTTTTTATGTGAAAATAACCCGGGTCGAGTCTTCAATTCCAGCCAGTGCTCGTAGCTAGAACACAAACTTTATCCCATCAAACTAACATGTATTTAGACTCACATATTTTTTCTATAAAAAAATCTAGCTCATTCTTTCTTCTTTTTATCTTCTTTACAATCGTTGTCACGTTAAACCAAAAACAAAGAAAACTTTGGAGGTTGCAAAACAAATGAAAGTATTTTTTTATCATTATTTAGCACCACGTCCTACTACCCGTTCGTGTTATACGGATAAGTACTTTACGTTAATGGATTAGGAATTGGGGAAGATGAATTAAAGGAACTGAACCCGTATTTGAGTGGAAGGAGAGTGTAAAACCATTTAGAAAAAACCACCTCCAGTTCACCCGACCGAGATTCGAACCTCTATCTCCCCATTCCCAGCAGTCAGGCTCAACAAGACTAGCAGGTTAGCCAACTACGCCACCGACGTGGGTAAATGAAAGTTATAAAGAGAAATAATTTCACTACTCTTGGAAACAGAGAAAACAATTATTAATTGGATAAAAACAGCATAGAAGGATAAAACATATTAAAGATAATAACAATAAAAGTAAAAGGTTTTAAGGAGAAAAGCTCAAAGGTAAAGTACGAAGACCAAGTCTTGGGTATTTCAAATTTAGAACCTCTGAAGAAGTAGACGAGTTAGTTTATCAATCTGCCGCTATGTTGCAGCTAAGTCAAGGTCCGATGTAGATTAGTGCTAGTCAAATGGAGATGAATATTGGAAAGAAATATCGGGGTTCTTGTACAGGCAGGAAATAAATATATTACTAATATAAAAAGAGAATAAAATAGTAGTGCACAAAGTTCAGTAGTAGAGACATGGAGAACAAATGAGTATTTAGTTGAGCACGTATATCAGCGTAATTATTATACGTCAGGGGATGCAACATAGAGAAATGAATCGTAATACTCCGCCATCTTCATGAATACATGAATTAGGACGGAATATTGTCTACAGTAATTACTGTCTATCAGTAAAATGTAGCTTGGAGGTTCAAACTTCTCTTCCAAATTTAAATTGCACGCGTGCTTTTCAGCAACGACACTTACGACATTGGGCTTCAATGTCTGATCACTGAAACTAAAGATTAGCAAACACGTATATCTTAGATTAATTTATCTATGAACATGATTAACAGTTTATTATTTGAAGAACCTTTTAAGATTAAATTAATAAGACATATGTCGTCCTTATAGTGACCTACAATTAAAGTAAACAAACATGAACGTTTTGACGTTAATAATTGAACTCCATAAAAGAATGATTTCAATTTAGTGAAAATTTCATGTTTCATAAATATATCCTTCTATTAGTAAATAAAATATCTATGCTTATCCCAAAATAACTTGAAAACCATTCAAATAAATTAAATATTTGATTCATTTCCAAGAAAAATATAACTTCATTGTAATTCGTTACCTTGGAAATGTAAGAAAAGTGATTAATTAAAAGTTAAAAATGTATGGAATTACAAAATGTTTAAGCTCCACAGTAAAACGTTTAAGGTACGTAAGAAATCCCCCCTAAGTGTAAACCTCACCTAGTTGGTGGCATAGGTTTGTGGAAACTCTATATGAGGTGATATTAGTTCAACAAGTAAGACTAAGGTCCTCACACACCGACATAGTATCGTATACGTACGGTATCGTACAAGTATCGTATGTTTTAACTCTTGCCATGCTTTGGTATATATCTGAGTACACCGACAACCTTAGTAACACTATGGTGGTAGCATAGTATCATAGCACTATAGTAGTAGTATAGTATCATAATACTATGGTAGTAGAATGGTATCTTGACGTACGGTGAGTGGTTTTCCATTCTGCTTTGAAAGCGGAAAGACACGTACGCTACTGTCATGGTGGCCGTTGCCTACCACCCACTTCACCCCCTCAAACACAACCACCTTTCTTCCACTCAGGTCTACACACTTGGTGAGGTGGTATTGTTGTTTTTATTCGAGTTACAAGTTATGAACTGGACTATTTTGAAGAGGAGCTAATTATATTGATAGTTATATATATAATAAATATTGCTGAAAGTCAGTTGAGAACGGACCATACAACCTAAAAAAAAAAACTACTAAGTTGGCCTTAGGCTTTTTAATAACACGATATAATAAAATATATAATCCTTTAAATTAATTTTTCTGACATTGTCTATTGTTCATGCTTCGTAAAAAAATATTTTTATGTAATATAGTATAAACTACAAACCTTTCATCATTGTAAGAGTGGTAATAGAAGTTTATTCATTTAGTAAAGTAATTCTTAGGGAAGTATTATTGTAAATGTTTGATACAAACTATTTTGATTATTCTATTACCAAGCAAACAATTATTATTTTAAACATGGGACATTAGTGAATTTAAAACAATGTCGATAGTACAAAAATTCTTCTGTTAGCTTTCAGTTACAACACTTTCTATGATGAATGGGCTGTAGTTAAGTTAATTATATATTTAATTTTATTAAATGCATTGCATTAAATTCAAGTAAAAAAGTATCAAACCAATTCTGCAGCTGGCTTGCCAATAACTTGAAGTATGGTCTTTCCCCTTCCCTCTTTCCATTACTATTTCTATTCCTACTGCACAAACTTTTATTCTTCAAATTGTTAGCTTCTTATATTGTTGCCAAGCTTGACTATTATTGCATTATTGTTTTCCTTTTTGATTAGTCCGAGTGGGTTGACATTTTACATCTATCTTTCTTAGTGTCTAGAAGGACACATTATATTTTCTGGTTGGAATCCGATAGTTAGAACAACAATACAAATGTATCACTAATTGTAATTAACAGAACAGCAACAATACACTCGCTTCTTTTAACTGCGTTGCCCTCAGGTGGCGGAGGAGAACTGTAGAGTGTGGTGGGGGTAACAAGCTCTTGGGGCACACGTCGAATGTACGATCTCGGTGTGCGGGACGATACCATACTGCTACTGTCCTGGCACAGTACTCATACGATACCATACTGCTACTGTCCTGGTACAGTACTCATACGATACCATACTGCTACTGTCCTGGCACAGTACTCATACGATACCATACTGCTACTGTCCTGGCACAGTACTCATACGATACCATACTGCTACTGTCCTGGCACAGTACTCATACGATACCATACTGCTACTGTCCTGGACAGTACTCATACGATACCATACTGCTACTGTCCTGCACAGTACTCATACGATACCATACTGCTACTGTCCTGGCACGTACTCATACGATACCATACTGCTACTGTCCTGAGATCGTACTCATACGATACATACTGCTACTGTCCTGGCACAGTACTCATACGTACATAGTACTGTCCTGGCTATATACATACCATACTGCTACTGTCCTGAGACCGTACTCATACGATACCATACTGCTACTGTCCTGAGACCGTACTCATACGATACCATACTGCTACTGTCCTGGCACAGTACTCATACGATACCATACTGCTACTGTCCTGGCACCCGTACTCATACGATACCATACTGCTACTGTCCTGAGACCGTACTCATACGATACCATACTGCTACTGTCCTGAGACGTACTCATACGATACCATACTGCTACTGTCCTGGCACAGTACTCATACGATACCATACTGCTACTGTCCTGGCACCGTACTCATACGATACCATACTGCTACTGTCCTGGTACCGTACTCATACGATACCATACTGCTACTGTCCTGGAACCGTACTCATACGATACCATACTGCTACTGTCCTGAGACCGTACTCATACGATACCATACTGCTACTGTCCTGAGACCGTACTCATACGATACCATACTGCTACTGTCCTGAGACCGTACTCATACGATACCATACTGCTACTGTCCTGAGACCGTACTCATACGATACCATACTGCTACTGTCCTGAGACCGTACTCATACGATACCATACTGCTACTGTCCTGAGACCGTACTCATACGATACCATACTGCTACTGTCCTGAGACCGTACTCATACGATACCATACTGCTACTGTCCTGTAGCCGTACTCCATACGATACCATACTGCTACTGTCCTGAGACCGTACTCATACGATACCATACTGCTACTGTCCTGAGACCGTACTCATACGATACCATACTGCTACTGTCCTGAGACCGTACTCATACGATACCATACTGCTACTGTCCTGAGACCGTACTCATACGATACCATACTGCTACTGTCCTGAGACCGTACTCATACGATACCATACTGCTACTGTCCTGAGACCGTACTCATACGATACCATACTGCTACTGTCCTGGTACCGTACTCATACGATACCATACTGCTACTGTCCTGGTACCGTACTCATACGATACCATACTGCTACTGTCCTGGCATCGTAATCATACGATACCATACTGCTACTGTCCTGGCACCCTACTCATACGATACCATACTGCTACTGTCCTGGTACCGTACTCATACGATACCATACTGCTACTGTCCTGAGACCGTACTCATACGATACCATACTGCTACTGTCCTGAGACCGTACTCATACGATACCATACTGCTACTGTCCTGGTACCGTACTCATACGATACCATACTGCTACTGTCCTGAGACCGTACTCATACGATACCATACTGCTACTGTCCTGAGACCGTACTCATACGATACCATACTGCTACTGTCCTGAGACCGTACTCATACGATACCATACTGCTACTGTCCTGAGACCGTACTCATACGATACCATACTGCTACTGTCCTGAGACCGTACTCATACGATACCATACTGCTACTGTCCTGGTACCGTACTCATACGATACCATACTGCTACTGTCCTGGCATCGTAATCATACGATACCATACTGCTACTGTCCTGGCACCCTACTCATACGATACCATACTGCTACTGTCCTGAGACCGTACTCATACGATACCATACTGCTACTGTCCTGAGACCGTACTCATACGATACCATACTGCTACTGTCCTGAGACCGTACTCATACGATACCATACTGCTACTGTCCTGGTACCGTACTCATACGATACCATACTGCTACTGTCCTGAGACCGTACTCATACGATACCATACTGCTACTGTCCTGGCATCGTAATCATACGATACCATACTGCTACTGTCCTGGCACCCTACTCATACGATACCATACTGCTACTGTCCTGGTACCGTACTCATACGATACCATACTGCTACTGTCCTGAGACCGTACTCATACGATACCATACTGCTACTGTCCTGGCATCGTAATCATACGATACCATACTGCTACTGTCCTGGCATCGTAATCATACGATACCATACTGCTACTGTCCTGAGACGTACTCATACGATACCATACTGCTACTGTCCTGGTACCGTACTCATACGATACCATACTGCTACTGTCCTGAGATCGTACTCATACGATATAATACTGCTACTGTCCTGAGACCGTACTCATACGATACCATACTGCTACTGTCCTGAGACCGTACTCATACGATACCATACTGCTACTGTCCTGGTACCGTACTCATACGATACCATACTGCTACTGTCCTGAGACCGTACTCATACGATACCATACTGCTACTGTCCTGAGACCGTACTCATACGATACCATACTGCTACTGTCCTGGTACCGTACTCATACGATACCATACTGCTACTGTCCTGGTACCGTACTCATACGATACCATACTGCTACTGTCCTGAGACCGTACTCATACTATACTATGCCGGTGTGCGAGGACCTTAAGACTGATGACTTCTTCGTTTCACTTGAATCGATCTGAAGGATCCGTCATTCAAAGGGTGAAAGCCATGTCACATTTTCTCGATTTTTGTTTCTTACTTTCTCTCGACATCTCGTAGAGAAAGTATTGTATTCGTAAAAAAAAAAATTGAATATTAGATTTTGATAAATGTCGATGTTTCACGACACCCTGAAACAAGCAAACAAAAAGTTGTTTTCGCGATGCCGTCTGTCTGTAGCTTAGACTAAAGCAGAAACTATTTTACTGATTTGCCTAAAACCTGGTATCTGAGGGATTAACAAGGTCCCCCGGAGGGATTGGTGTAAATATATAGCTAAAAGGCTGGGTATTTTGAAATTAAAAGCTATAAATATGGTTGTGATGGTATATAAACTTGAAAACAATCCAACTATTAGCAACATTAAAAATTGGGGAATACATAAAGGGGAGTTACTCTACAAGAAGTCTGAATAATTATTTCCAGAATAGAGTAAACACCACTACTTTTGGACTCTACTCAATAAAGATTAATGGATTAAAATAGTCAATATAATACCACAAGAAATAAAGACGAAAAAACTTAATCTTTATAAAAAGGAAGTTAAGAGGTACATTCTGGAAAATAATTTTGATCTGATGATATTTGGGTGAAAAGGTATCCGTAATTTTGTAGCAACCGATGTTATAATGGGAGCAGAATGTGTATGTATAACGTGTATTTGTGTATGTATACCGTACTTTTTATATAAAGATTTTGTATACTCTGATGTCTATTTGTAATTATGCTATCATTGGGTAAGTGCATCTAAAATAATGTGGCTGGGTGAGGACAAATAATGTATACCCTGTATTAGATCTCACTTTCCTAAATGTATGTAACAAGTTAGTGAATGAACCACGCCTACATTAGGATGTTTATATGAATACGAGCCGATTTTGGATATTTTATAAAAACATTCTGAATAAATAAATAACTAACTCAAAAATTAAGGGCAAAATGTGAAAAAATCGATTTTCTCGAAACTCACTCTAACGATTTTGATTACATTATATAATTATATATATATATATAATATTCACTGTTTATCATTATAAACGAGAGGGCAAATCTCAAGTTCTCATTAAAATAATTTGAGGGTACTTTAAGTGGGAGAAATTGACCCAATTTCATCTTTTTAATTCAGGTCTTTGAAAATGAATTTTATTCTTATGCTCTTTAGTGGACAAAGATATTTATTGCTCAATTTTTCTGTAACAGTGTTCCAAGTTATTAAAAACCATGGAGTAATTCATTTTTAAGTTTTAATAATGAAAAAGTTTAGGGATGAATAAAATAACGCATTTGCGTGGAGGGAGGGTGATAAATATTTTCTGAAAAAACTACCTCAGTACTCATAGCCGTGATTATAACCCAGACCACCTCATAACCAGCAATCTACTCTGTTGAACGAATGAAGCCCTAAGCCTTGTTTAGATTTTTCGTAAACTCGGAATCTTTATAGTTCATAAGACCTTAGTTATATGTCCCTAAACTCATTATATAGTGTAAATATAGTAAATATAATAATTTATATTATCTATAAAACTCATTGAAATTGAATCCAATGTTGATGTTTTAAATGTACCTAACTCAAATAAGTGGGTTTTGAAATTCAGTCGATCAGTACCTTGGTCTACAGCCGAAACACTTTGACGAGTTTTGTTCAAATTTGACACTTAGAGGACATATATTCATACCTCAAGTTGAACCAGTGAATTTAATTCTAATCCTAATATTAAGGCTGATATAATGTTATTCTAATTTTTTGACAATTCAATATACCTATATTTGAAAATGGTTAACAATTTTGTTCAAGATGAATATTGAGAGTGTTTTACTAATATATAGCAGACCTGGCTAATTTGTTTTGCTTGTCGTTCTACTTATTTCAAGAACAACCGCGAGGTACTGGGACCTACATACCCTCCATAATACCATATATATTAAAAAATCTGCATATGAGATCAAATACAAGAATACTGTCTACAAAGAACGAAATTATTAAAATTTAAAACACAAATACATTTTGAAAAGTTTTTTTTATCAATAAGAAGAATATTATTTTATTTCATCCACCAGGATTCTATTCTCAGGCGTGTGATTTGACAGGAAAGTCTCAATCAAGAAGAAGGAGAGAAGCTATTGCAGTTATACATCATTTATATCGGCTAGCAATTGTCCACTCATATTTTCACCACATCAAAATATTTTTAAATAACTATTGGTCTAGAAAAGCGGTTATAATCTCAGTCTAGTTTTTGAAATGTTAAAAAAGTACATCTGTTATTCCTAAAAATGTGTCCTTAATAAATTCACCATCACTAAAAGGTTTACATTTCTTTGTAAGAAGGTGACTTGCTTTGATCAATGTAATGTTTGCTTTACGAAACTATTTTTTGAGTCGATAACCTGGATTTAAGTTCTTTAAAGTTGTTTTTTCTAACTTCATTATTGAGTGGAAAGTCCAACTGGTACTTGCTGTGAAGGGTATTAAAATGGCATTCCAAAATCTCTTTTTTAGGTATTGTCAACTAAGCATTATAAATTAAGCAACAACATTTGTGTTTTATTGTAGGAAATAAGTATCAAGCCCCCGTCTTTATGAAAATTATAAGTCTTACTCTTTTTAGAAGCACTCATTTCATATTTCACTACACATGACACTCGCTGTTATTAATGTTACAAGATCCAGTGTTAGTGTAAGGCACTGGCCCTTATTATTGTTATTAGTTGAACGAGGAATAAACTAAACGAACTTAAAAGCACAGCACATGTGCTAAACACCCAGCCACTGATCTGATACATCCCACGTCTCATGAAGGTAGTCAACTCTCTGATCCCAAGTGATAGTACATTAAACACCAAGCCCCTGATCTGATACATCCCACGTCTCATGAGGGTAGTCAACTCTCTGATCCCAAGTGATAGTATACTAAACACCAAGCCAGGTGTCTGATGCATACCAAGTCTCATGAAGGTAGTCAACTCTCTGATCCCAAGTGATAGTACATTAAACACCAAGCAACTGATCTGATACATCCCACGTCTCATGAGGGTAGTCAACTCTCTGATCCCAAGTGATAGTACACTAAACACCAAGCCACTGATCTGATACATCCCACGTCTCATGAAGGTAGTCAACTCTCTGATCCCAAGTGATAGTACATTAAACACCAAGCAACTGATCTGATACATCCCACGTCTCATGAGGGTAGTCAACTCTCTGATCCCAAGTGATAGTATACTAAACACCAAGCCACTGATCTGATACATCCCACGTCTCATGAGGGTAGTCAAATCTCTGATCCCAAGTGATAGTACACTAGACACCAAGCAAGGTGTCTGATACATCCCACGTCTCATGAGGGTAGTCAACTCTCTGATCCCAAGTGATAGTACACTAAACACCAAGCCCCTGATCTGATACATCCCACGTCTCATGAGGGTAGTGAAATCTCTGATCCCAAGTGATAGTACACTAAACACCAAGCCACTGATCTGATACATCCCACGTCTCATGGGGGTAGTCAACTCTCTGATCCCAAGTGATAGTACACTAAACACCAAGCCACTGATCTGATACATCCCACGTCCCATGAGGGTAGTCAACTCTCTGATCCCAAGTGATAGTACACTAAACACCAAGCCACTGATCTGATACATCCCACGTCTCATGAGGGTAGTCAACTCTCTGATCCCAAGTGATAGTACACTAAACACCAAGCCACTGATCTGATACATCCCACGTCTCATGAGGGTAGTGAAATCTCTGATCCCAAGTGATAGTACACTAAACACCAAGCCACTGATCTGATACATCCCACGTCTCATGAGGGTAGTCAACACTCTGATCTCAAGTGATAGTACACTAAACACCAAGGCACTGATCTGATACATCCTACGTCTCATGAGGGTAGTCAAATCTCTGATCCCAAGTAATAGTACACTAAACACCAAGCCACTGATCTGATACATCCCACGTCCCATGAGGGTAGTCAACTCTCTGATCCCAAGTGATAGTACACTAGACACCAATCCAGGTGTCTGATACATACCACGTCTCATGAGGGTAGTCAACTCTCTGATCCCAAGTGATAGTACACTAAACACCAAGCCACTGATCTGATACATCCCACGTCCCATGAGGGTAGTCAACTCTCTGATCCCAAGTGATAGTACACTAAACACCAAGCCACTGATCTGATACATCCCACGTCCCATGAGGGTAGTCAACTCTCTGATCCCAAGTGATAGTACACTAAAAACCAAGCCACTGATCTGATACATCCCACGTCTCATGAGGGTAGTCAACTCTCTGATCTCAAGTGATAGTACACTAGACACCAAGCCACTGATCTGATACATCCCACGTCTCATGAGGGTAGTCAACTCTCTGATCCCAAGTGATAGTACACTAAACACCAAGCCACTGATCTGATACATCCCACGTCTCATGAGGTAGTGAAATCTCTGATCCCAAAATGAGAGTACATTAAACACCAAGCCACTGATCTGATACATCCCACGTCTCATGAGGGTAGTCAACTCTCTGATCCCAAGTGATAGTACACTAAACACCAAGCCACTGATCTGATACATCCCACGTCTCATGAGGGTAGTCAAATCTCTGATCCAAGTGATAGTACACTAAACACCAAGCCACTGATCTGATACATCCCACGTCTCATGAGTGTAATAACTCTCTGATCTAAGTGATAGTACACTAGACACCAAGCCACTGATCTGATAAATCCCACGTCTCATGAGGTAGTGAAATCTCTGATCCCAAGTGATAGTACACTAAACACCAAGCCAGGTGTCTGATACATCCCACGTCTCATGAGGGTAGTCAACTCTCTGATCTCAAGTGATAGTACACTAGACACCAAGCCACTGATCTGATACATCCCACGTCTCATGAGGTAATAACTCTCTGATCTCAAGTGATAGTACACTAGACACCAAGCCACTGATCTGATACATCCCACGTCTCATGAGTGTAATAACTCTCTGATCTCAAGTGATAGTACACTAGACACCAAGCCACTGATCTGATACATCCCACGTCTCATGAGGGTAGTGAAATCTCTGATCCAAATGATAGTACACTAAACACCAAGCCACTGATCTGATACATCCCACGTCTCATGAGGTAGTAAATCTCTGATCCCAAGTGATAGTACACTAACACCAAGCCAGTGTCTGATACATCCCACGTCTCATGAGGGTAGTGAAATCTCTGATCCCAAGTGATAGTACAGTAAAACACACACCACTGATCTGATACATACCACGTCTCATGAGGTGTCAACACTCTGATCTCAATGATAGTATTCTAAACACCAAGCCACTGATATGATACATCCCACGTCTCATGAGGGTAGTGAAATCTTGATCCCAAGTGATAGTACACTAATCACCAAGCCAGGTGTCTGATACATCCCAGTCTCATGAGGTAGTCAACTCTCTGATCGCAAGTGATAGTACACTAACACCAAGCCACTGATCTGATACATCCCACGTCTCATGAGGTAGTAAACTCTCTGATCGCAAGTGATGGTACACTAAACACCAAGCAACTGATCTGATACATCCCACATCTCATGAGGGTAGTCAACTCTCTGATCCATAGTGATATTACACTAATCACCAAGCCGCTGTTCAGATACATCCCTAGTCTCATGAGGTAGTCAATCTCTCTGATCCCAAGTGATAGTACACTAAACACCAAGCCAGGTGATCTAATACATCCCAGTCTCAAGAGGGTAGACAACTCTCTGATCCCAAGTGATAGTACACTAGACACCAAGCCACTGATCTGATACATCCAACGTCTCATGAGGGTAGTCAAATCTCTGATCCCAAGTGATAGTACACTAAACACTAAGCCACGATCTGATACATCCACGTCCTCATGAGGGTAGTCAACTCTCTGATCCCAAGACATAGTACAGTAAACACCAGCCACTGATCTGATACATCCCACGTCTCATGAGGGTAGTCAACTCTCTGATCCCAAGAGATAGTACACTAAACACCACACCACTGATCTGATACATCCACGTCTCATGAGGTCGTCAACTCCTGATCCCAAGTGATAGTACACTAAACACCAAGCCACTGATCTAATACATCCCACGTCCATGAGGGTAGTCAACTCTCTGATCCAAGAGATAGTACAGTAAACACCACACCACTGATCTGATACATCCCACGTCTCATGAGGTAAGTCAACTCTCTGATCCCAAGTGATAGTACACTAGACACCAATTCAATTATCTTCTACATCCACGTCTCATGAGGGTAGTCAACACTCTTATCCCAAGTGATAGTACACTAGATACCAAGCCACTGGTCTGATACATCCCACGTTTCATGAGGGTAGTCAACTCTCTGATCCCAAGTGATAGTACACTAGATACCAAGCCACTGGTCTGATACATCCCACGTTTCATGAGGGTCCTCAACTCTCTGATCCCAAGTGATAGTACACTAGACACCAAGCCACTGATCTGTTACATCCCACGTCTCATGAGGGTAGTCAACTCTCTTATCTCAGTGATAGTACACTAGACACCAAGCCACTGATATGATACATCCCACGTCTCATGAGTGTAGTCAACTCTCTGATCTCAAGTGATAGTACACTAGACACCAAGCCACTGATATGATACATCCCACGTCTCATGAGGTAGTCAACTCTCTGATTCCAAGTGATAGTACACTAGACACCAAGCCACTGATCTGATACATTCCACGTCTCATGAGGGTAGTCAACACTCTTATCCCAAGTGATAGTACACTAGACACCAAGCCACTGATATGATACATCCCACGTCTCATGAGAGTAGTCAACTCTCTGATCCCAAGACATATTACACTAGACACCAAGCCACTGATCTGATACATCCCACGTCTCATGAGGGTAGTCAAATCTCTGATCCCAAGTGATAGTACACTAAACACTAAGCCACCGATCTGATACATCCCACGTCCATGAGGGTAGTCAACTCTCTGATCCCAAGACATAGTACACTAAACACCAAGCCACTGGTCTGATACATACCACGTATCATGAGGGTAGTCAACTCTCTGATCTCAAGTGATAGTACACTAAACACCAAGCCACTGGTCTGATACATACCACGTATCATGAGGGTAGTCAACTCTCTGATCTCAAGTGATAGTACACTAAACACCAAGCCACTGATCTGATACATCCCACGTATCATGATGGTAGTCAACTCTCTGATCCCAAGTGATAGTACACTAGACACCAAGCCACTGATCTGATACATCCCACGTCTCATGAGGGTAGTCAACACTCTTATCCCAAGTGATAGTACACTAGACACCAAGCCACTGGTCTGATACATACCACGTATCATGAGGGTAGTCAACTCTCTGATCTCAAGTGATAGTACACTAAACACCAAGCCACTGATCTGATACATCCCACGTCTCATGGCATGCCTGTGTTTCTCTGCCTTATGTTAGTCGTGTGACGTAACTCAGTTGAATATCAACCTAAACGGCAAAAGATTGTTCTGATATAAGATTAGCGTACGGTACTGTAATCGATTTTCAATGATTTGAACATATCTAGCTCACGAAACATTTAATGATTGACCAAAAATGATGCCACTATCGAATTGTTGGCCAGGCCTGCTATATTGGTTGTATTGACTTCCAGAGAAATATTGTTTTAAAAATAGTTAATATAAACTGGATATTGAAAATTTGGATTATTTTTAAATGGCTATAATGGATCTAAAAGAAAAATAAGAACGTATTTTTTCAGTCTAAAGAAAATCTGAGTTTATTTTACAACTAGTATTTTTTATTTTTAGAAGAGATTGGTTGAAAATACATTATATACTTGAAGACTGGTCCATATGATATATTATGCATGATGTATTTTTCAATATAATATATTATATCTAATAAAAATATTTTAGGATAGCCTCTTTTTATTTTTTTATTTTTAATTACACTCGATGAGAATGTATGTGATATTGGGTTGTAGCATTTATTGGACACGGGTTTGTTTCAATATTTTCTCTCTTTCAATAAGGTTGTTTAAGGATGATGTTAAATAAATAACAACGTTCCCCTCATTAGTTCTAAGCAACTAACAAGCAGTTCACGTTCCTCTCTTGTATTTAGTACCAAGAGCAAACTGAACATCTGTCCCAAAATGGAGGCCTGCGGAGAAAAGAAACCTTTAGGGGCCTGTTTGATCGATCCCTGCATCTTGGACACCTGCGCTACGGAACCTCGAGTAACCATCGTAGGAGCAGGGCTAGCGGGACTCTCCGCAGCACACAGACTCACCAAATGTGGCATTAAGAACTTTACCGTCCTGGAGGCCACAGAGAGGTACAGGTCAAAGTGTTTCTTCTCTTTAAGAGGTTGTACGAAGTTTAGAAATGTCAAAGTCGAAGGACAAATCGTTCTCCTTACACTTTGACTCCGACAACCAATTTAACATTCGCATCTTTGAAATATTTCGAAGGAAGGAGAGAATTTCACCCTCGTTGGGTGGTCGAATGTTCTTAGGCATCACTCTCTCACTGCTGAAAAAATGAAGATTGAAGTTCAAATCCCGTTTGTATGTTTTTGATAAACAGTTTTTCACTCTCCCTCTACCCAAATGCGGGTACACATCCTCTAAATTCAACCTAATCCATATATCACATAGTATCGTAATTAGTAGCCTACATTGACATGGGTACAGTTCGAATGCTGACAAAACACAAAAAAAAACTTCTATATATTTAAAATATCACACTAAATATGACATATTCTAACATAAAGTAATTTTTATAACAGCTACTAAATAATAATTTTACACCTACTGGTGATTAAATTACATATACTACACAAGAATAGTTTAATTCATATCTGTCAGCATAAAATAACCTCGCATGATTTTATTATTATTATTATTAGCACCGCATCTTACTACCCGTTCGGGTTATACGCTCTTACGCTAATGTGTAATGGTAGGGTGATTATGAGATGAAATGAAGGACCTACAGTTAAACGTGGAATCCGAACCACGGTGGAGGCCTGGCATTCCCCACATTCACAAGATGTCTTGTCAGAGGTGAAGGAAGGGTTTGGAAAAACTCGCATGATTTTGTTTTCCTCTCTAAATATTTATCTTTACCAAGATGCACATAATGGACAGTTAAAAAAAAACAAAAAACATGTAAATTATTTAACAAATACAAAAATCTTGTCTTCAACTTCCCCTTAGACTTTACTTAGCATGTTTAAATCTTCGCTTCTCATTTTAAAACGTTACCTTCGCACGACCCTTCCTGTTTTCACGTTTATTTTCTATTAATATCCAAACGCCGCCATTATATTACCATATACTGTCGTATACTTTAGTAATACTCTTAAGATTTCCTGTTGAAAGATAAATACAGAGATATTAGCTTGACCCCTCACAAAAGTGCTTATTATTAATGTTATTGTTGTTATTATTAACACCGCGTCTTATTATACGTTCAGGTTATACACACAATGTACTATTCACACTAATGTGTTAGGAATGAGGAAGGTCAAATTTTAGAGGACGTGTTCTCACATTTACGTGGAGTTATAGACGAAAAAAGAGAATGTAAAACCGTTTATGAAAAACCACCCTAAGCACACTAGAACTGGATTTGACCTCCATTATCTAGGTCATCAGAAGTCAATTCTATTGCGAGAGAGACACGACCACCGAAGCTGATCTCATCAAAGTAAATTTCTGACAGCGCTTTTGATAAAAATGGGAGGCATGGCTTGCTAATTCCACTATGTGCTAGTCCCCCAACACACACTACCATCTAAACAGGCTTTTATCCTGCTTGGAAAGCATGCCTTGTGGTTGATGACCGGAATGTAAATCTAAGTAGCAATTGTGGTGCTCTAGACCTGGCGGCCGCATCCACTCCTGCTGGCTGAACGATTCCGTCGTAGAGTTGGGCGCTCAATGGATCAACGGTGCGTGCGCGGCTAGCCCCGTGTTCTCCCTCGCTGTTCGGGAGGGTCTGCTACGCCCATCTCTCAGCCTGTCCAACGACAAGGCTGGATACTTCTACACCACGGACGGTCGAGTGGTGAACCCTGCCGTCTCCAAGGCTGCTAGAAAGACGTTCAAACTCATCAGGAGGTACGCCGCCAATCTCTTCACGTCCGGAAACAACGCGAGGAAGCACGTGTCGCTTGCAGAGTTACTTGCCACACAGATGGATCAGGAGATACCCCGGTTCCCCCATTTCAACCGGGATGACGCATTCAGAGTAATGAACGGGTTAGCCAACTCTCTAAGGGCACGGCAAGGTGACGACCTCTCCCTCGTATCCGCCGATCAATACGGCAGCTTTATCGGTATCCCTGGAGGTAACGTGAGAGTCCCTTTAGAACATACAAGCATACTGGCACCGTTACTCCGCGATCTACCTGAGGGTTGTGTCAAGTACTGCACCCCAGTAAAGTGCATCATGTGGGACGTGGAGGAAACCATGGGTCCCCGCGCAAAGGTGCAGTGTTTCAACGGCGAGGAATACGCGTGCGATTATGTCATCGTGACCACGTCGCTAGGAGTCCTGAAGAACACCGCGGAACAATTGTTTTGTCCCAAGCTTCCAGATGATAAACGGATCGCCATTGACAAGCTTGGCTATGGGTGCATGAACAAGATATTTCTTGACTACAAAAGACCATTCTGGGTGACTAGAGACAGTACCGTGAGGCTTGGCTGGTCCACAGATGAGCTGGAAATGAGGTCTGACTGGACAAAAGGGATTACCCACATTGAGCCTGTGGCCGGTAGTAAGCACGTGCTGTGCGCATGGATAGGAGGCCCTGAGTCGGCGTTTATGGAAACATTTTCAGAAGAATACGTGGCGGAGATAGTAACGAAAACCATTAGAAAGTTTAGTGGCAACCCTTGCTTGCCATACCCCAGTGCCATCAAGAGGTCAACCTGGTGGACGAACCCGTATTTTTGTGGGGCTTTCAGTTACATGGGTATAAGCTCCACCGTGGGGCATCAGTGTGACCTTGGGACGCCCATACCCGGAGAGTGTGGGGATGTTCCGCCAGTACTACTGTTCGCCGGGGAGGCAACTTGCCCTGGGTATCACAGCACAACCAATGGTGCTCTCATCAGTGGAGTCAGGGAGGCTGACAGAATTATTAAACTCACAAAAAAATATCAGGGCCCTCCAAATTACAAAAACCTGAAGGCTACTTAAATGTGTTTAGAAATGGTTAAAAACCATCCCGTTTTTAAATTAATAAGTACTAAAATATTAATTTTTGAAAATATCACCCTCTCAGCCTGTCCCACGGATAGGCTGAATATATCTACACCACGGATGGTTGAGCGATGAGACCTGCCATCTCCAAGGCTGTCACAAAGAATTCCAAATCATCAGGAGATCCGCTGCCAATCTGTTAACGTCCGGCAACAACGCGAGGAAGCACGTGTCACTTGCAAAGTTACTTGCCAACCAGATGGATCAGGAGATCTCCCGGTTCTCACATTTCAAGAGGATGACGCATGCCGAGTAATGAACGGGTTAGCCAACCTACTGAGGGCACGGCAAGGTGTAGAACTCTCACTCGTCTCCACCGATCAATATGGCAGCTATATCGGCATCTTTGGATGAATCGTCAGAGTCCCTTTAGGCCATGTAAGCATACTTGCACCTTTACTTTATGATCTACCTGAATGTTGTGTCAAGTACTGCACACTGGTTAAGTGCATTTTGTGGGACGTGGAGGAAACCATGGGTCCCCGTATAATGATGCAATATATCAACGGCGAGGAATACGCATGTGATTATGTCATCGTGATCCCTTCGTTAGGAGTCCTCAAAAACAACGCCAATCAGTTGTATTGTCTCGAGCTCCCCAATGATAAACGGATCGCCATTGACAAGCTTGGCTATGGAGGCAAGAACAAGTTCTTTCTTTAACACAAAAAAACATTCTGGGTGTTTAGAGACAGTACCATGAGGCTTGGATGGACAATGGATGTGCTGGAAAGGAGGTCAGACTGGTCAAAAGGGATTACCCACATCGACCCTGTGGCTGGTACTAAGCACGTATTGTGCGCATGGATAGGAGGCCCTGAGTCGAGGTTAATGGAAACATTATCAGAAGAGTACGTGGCGGAGATAATAACGAAAACCATTAGAAAATTTAGTGGCAATCCTTGCCTGCTATACCTCAGCGCCATCAGAGGTCGACCTGGTGGACGAACCCGTATTTCTGTGGGGCTTTCAGTTACATGGGTATAAGCTCCACCGTGGGGCATCAGTGTGAACTTGGGACGCCCATACCTGGATAGTGTGGGGATGTTCCGCCAGTACACCTGTTCGCCGGGGAGTTAACTTGCCCTGGGTATCACAGCGAAACCAATGGTACTCTCATCAGTGGCGTAGGAGGAAGACTGAATTATTAAACTAACAAAAAATATCAAATCCCTCCAAATTATAAAAATATGAAGGCTATTTAAATATGTGTAGTAATGGTTAAAAACCATTTCGTTATCTAAACTTAAATAAATAAGTACAAAAATAATAATTTTGAAAATATCACCCTCTCAGCCTGTCCAACGACAAGCCTGGATACTTCTACACCACGGACGGTCGAGCGGTGAGCCCTGCTGTCTCCAAGGCGTGACAACTCATCAGGATATGCACCGCCAATATTTTCACGTCCAGCAACAACACGATGAAGAACGTATCACTGGCAGAGTTACTTGAAACAAGATGGATCAGGAGATTTTTCGGTTCCCGCATTACAACTGGGATGACGCATGCAGAGTAATGAACGGGTTAGCCAACTCACTAAGGACACGGCAAGGTTTCGACCTCTCTCTCGTCTCCACCGATCAATACGGCAGTCTTATCTGCATCCTGGAGGAAGCGTAAGAGTCCCTTTAGAACATAGAAGCATCCTGGCACCTATACTCCGCAATCTACCTGAGTGTTGTGTCAATCACTGTGCCCTGTTCAAGTGCATCATATGGGACGTGGAGGAAACCACTGGTCCCGCATAATGGCGCAGTGTTTCAACGGCGAGGAATACGCGTTCGAGTATGTCATCGTGACCCCATCGTTAGGAGTCCTCAAGAACACCACCTAACAGTTGTTTTGTCCCGAGCTCCCCAATGATAAACCGATCGCCATTGACAAGCTTAGCTATGGGGGCATGAACAAGATCTTTCTTGAATACAAAAAAAACATTCTGGGTATCTAGAGACAGTCCCATGAGTCTTGGATTGATAACGGATCAGCTGGAAAGGAGGTCCGCCTTTTAAAAAGGATTACCCACATCGACCCTGTAGCCGGTAGTAAGCACGTGATGTGCGTATGGATAAGAGGCAATGAGTAGGCCTTTATGGAAACAATTATAAACAGAATAATTGGTGAAGATAAAAATTGACACCATTAAAAGTTTACTGGCATCCCTGCCTGTCATAACCTATCACCATCAAGGGTTCGACCTGGTGGACGAACCCGTATTTTTGTGGGGCTTTCAGTTACGTGGGTATAAGCTCCACATTGGGGCATCAGTGTGAATTTGGGACGCCCAAACCAGGAGAGTGTGATGATGTCCCGCAAGTACTACTGTTCTCCGGGGAGGTACCTTGCACCGGGTATCACAACACAACCAATGGTGCTCTCATCAGAGGAGTCAGGGAGGCTGACCGAAATATTAAAATCACAAAAAAATATCAGGGCCATCTAAATTCTAAAAATCTTAAGGCAACTTAAATATGTTTAATAATGGTTAAAAACCATCCCGTTATCAAAAGTTTAAATTAATAAGTAAAAAAATTTTTTTTGAAAAGATCCCCCCTCTCAGCCTGTCCGTCGACAAGGATGGATACTTCTACACTATTGACGGTTGAGCGGTGAATACCTACCGTCTCCAAGGCAGCCACCAAGGCGTGACAACTCATCAGGATATGCGCCACCAATCTTTTCACGTCCGGCAACAACGCGAGGAAGCACGTGTCACTTGAAGAGTTACGTGCCAACCAGATGGATCAGGAGATTTCTCGGCTTCCACATTTCAACCGGGATGACGCATGCAGTGTAATGAATGGTTTAGACAACTCACTAAGGGCACGGCAAGGTGTAGACCTCTCCCTCGTCTCCGGCGATCAACACGGCAGCTTTATCGGCATCTTTGGAGGAATCGTCAGAGTCCCTTTAGGCCATGTAAGCATACTTGCACCTTTACTTTACGATCTACCTGAAGGTTGTGTCAAGTACTGCACACTGGTTAAGTGCATTTTGTGGGACGTGGAGGAAACCGTGAGTCCCTGTATAATGATGCAGTATTTCAACGGCGAGGAATACGCGTGCGATTATGTCATCGTGACCCCGTCGTTAGGAGTCCTAAAGAACACCGCCAAAAGTTGTTTTGTTCCGAGCTCTCCAAAGATAAACGGATCGCCATCGACAAGCTTGGCTATGGGTGCTTGAACAAGATCTTTCTTTAACACAAATAAACCATTATGGGTGTCTAGAGACAGTACCATGAGGCTTGGCTGGTCCACGGATCAGCTGGAAAGGAGGTCTGACTTGTCAAAAAAGATTACACACATCGAGCCTGTGACCGGGAGTAAGCATGTGCTGTGCGCATGTATAAGAGGCCCTGAGTCGGCCTTTATGGAAACATTATCAGAAGAATACGTGGCGGAGAAAGTAACGAACACCATTAAAAAGTTTATTGGCAACCATTGCCTGCCATAAACCAGTGCCATCAAGATGTTGACATCCACAGTAATTTAACATTTTTCAGAAAATTACGAGTTCACAAATTACAGATGTTGAATGTCTTTATGCTTAAACTAATAAATAGTTCACAGATTTAGAAATTTGTTTAATTAATTTATTAATAATGCTATGCGAAGTTTGTGGTACCCAACTTGTTTGAATATTTTTACAACAATATTCCGGTGTTACGGCACACATTATGGGAATGTAATATATTTTTGGCACAAATTTAGCACCACATATTTGCATAGGTTTAAGAATTTAGCAGCGCTCAAAGCTTGCATGTGTTTGACCGAAAACTATGGAAGAACATAATTTGAGAATTGTGGCACAAACTTACCACATGACATTGCTGTATTCACATTTGCAATGTATACATAGTGATCCATACCGATGGTAGAGAAATGCATTTTTTTAAACATATCTTTAAGTATAATAATGGTAAAAATAATACTTAATTGCAAACTATAATATCTAGGAATTCAGTACCTCAAATTAGTCTTCAACTAGTCTTCAGTGTATACAATTATCAATTCTACTTCTAATAAATAAAATGGGATGCTTTTTATAAATAGTTTAAAAACTTTGTAATAAAAAATGAACATTAGTTATTCAAGATAATGAGTATATTTTAAAAATTATTTCATCATTACATTGACCAGCTATATTAAAGTTATTAGATTATTTTTGTTCATCTATGGTCATAAATATATAGCACTCATAATTATATCTGTCCGAGCTTTGATGCAACCTCGAATAATAATTCTCGTGGACTATAACATTACAGGGAGTCCAGGTGGGATAAACTAGGTCCGGCCTTGAAGTAAGGGCTGGTCAGTACAACTTGATGTTAACACAGCTTATCGTCTAAAGTGTTTTCATGGAAACTATGGCAGCACAACCTATGAGAGTAAGATATTCCTGTGGCACAAATTCAGCATTAAATGTTGGTAAAGGTTTTGGAATTTTTGGAATTTTTGCATGAAAGCTACCGTGGCACAAATTATGGGGATAGGATATTCTTGTGGCACAAATCCAGCACTAAATATTGGCATAGGTTTCATAGTTTGAGCCGTTAGTGGTGCTGGCAAGTAATCTTGCGCGAGATTCTGTCAGACAGTACTGTCACAAAAGTC
This sequence comes from Timema cristinae, assembly GCA_039000515.1. Lineage (NCBI taxonomy): Eukaryota > Metazoa > Arthropoda > Insecta > Phasmatodea > Timematidae > Timema > Timema cristinae. Next base: position 4,044,768 of record JBCFYV010003508.1, on the reverse strand, counting down.
TAAACACATTATCCGACATTTCTACAAGGTCTTACGGAATATCCAAACCATTTCAATATTTTCTGTTAGATGAGCGAATTGTCTTTCTCTATGTTGTCCACCGTCAAAAAGTGGAGTGGGAGTGATAGTGAAGTAAAATTGTTAATTGCTCTTTATGAGAAAATAAATTTTGTGGAATGTGTGAAACTTACAATACAGAGATCGGTTAGAAAACAAAATTCCTTACAAGCCATAGCAAACGAGTTTTCCACCAACCCAGTGGAAATGTCTAGAAAGCTGCACTGTCATTTTAGCCAAGAATTGTAGAAAAATATTTTTTTAAAAAAGTGCTACTGGATTCACTCCTTAACCCAGCATTGCCTTTCCTGCCATTTATTTCTGCTAATAGAATAGTTTTGGTTTAGGATGAATAATGCAGCAACATATTTGACACGTCTGTTGGGAGGCATTAATTTTTTGATGCTAGTGTAAACAGACCTGGACACAACTCACGCGAGAACTGTCCCCATTCACTTGCTAGTGTTAAAGGGAACAAAATATTTTACCTGAATATACTTGTCTTTGAGGCTATTCGGCAAAAAATATTGTCTCCAAGAATCATTAGGGCATTTCATTTTGGCAGGGGATTTTTAAAATGGCTTAAGGGCTATTTTTGTTATTATTTTTTAAATTTTTTTACATGCCCCATTACCTATTATTAAAAATGGAGCTTTATTCTCTCTATACAATACAATTTTTCCTTCTACTGTTCACTTTGTCCTTGTTTACATTATATTTAAAGAAAATAGATACATACACTTAACCTAATTGTCCATATCTTACTACACCCTAGTTTACTAGTTGGTCCGCCCCAGGTAACTCTGCCCCGGTACTCTTCGCCCTCTCCTGTCTCCGCGACCGCCTGTGATCATGTTTCCAGGGCCTCGGCTCCATGAGACGGCGACGAGCATCCCCCTATCCGCCACCTGGGGAGGCGCCCTATCGGAGATTTCACTCCGCCTACTTTATCTCGAAACCACTGCCTAAGGACCTAATACTAACTTACATCTAAGATTACAAATTTCTACTGTCTTTTATATACTAGCTTAACCTACTCTTCTGGGCTGTCCCTCTTCTACTCTTGGGCGACTCTTCCCTGGACGCGAGGAAGACGCCGTCCACCCAGACTTCCTTCTGTTCCCATCTTCCTTCTCTGTCTCCAGAGATGAAGAACTCTCGAGCGGGGGAAGTCTCCGTTGTTTCCTTCTAGCCTCCTACTGCCCAACTGGCATCGCAACCCCCACTGATACTTCAGCAATTTGCACTACTGGCATCCAGCGAGGGTTCCCCTCAGTTGGCGCTCCGGATTTCCGGTAGCCGCTTCGGTCCATTCTACCAGCCCCCCACCCATACCCTCAACATACCCTCCTTAACCCCATCTTCTCTGTCCCCATCTTACTTTGCCCCCCAGTTGTCCAGTCTGTCATCTTCGTCTGTCTCGTCTTCACAACTCGAGTCCACCCCTGTCATTTCCCTAATCGTCACATCCAAGTCCTCCTCCAGTCTCCCTAGTCTTTGTCCTGCTTGCCGTTCTCTCACGTAAGTCTCCCTCTCTCTTTCTGATACTTTGTCTGCTATTTTGTCAAGGAAGCACCACCTGTCCACATCCCGCACTATGTTAAATATTGCTCCCGCTTGTATTGGCACCTGCAGCTCTGTTCTTAAATCCGCCGACAGGACACACTGCAACACGACGTGTTCAGGTGTCGCCTCCTCCCCACAATAGCATCTGTCCGTCTCTGCAAGTCCCAGTCTGTGAAGAGTGGCCCTGTACGGGCCATGCCCCGTTAGGAAGTGCAGCATGCCACGTGATGGTTGAAAATGTCTCATCATTAGTCGCTCTCTGACGCTAGGGAAGATCCGATAGACCCTCCTACCAGTGTCACTTCTATTCCAATCATCTTGCCACTCATCCAGGAGTGCCTCCCGGATCTCCCCCTTCGTCGTCACTCTCTCCCTTGTAAGTCCTTCTACCTTGCCACCTTCCCCCTTCTTCAACCAATACAGGGCTGCTCTTCGTCTTATCTCCAAGTCCAGAGGCCATATCCCTAAGGCCACGCTCAACGAGTCTGTCGCCACAGTTCTATATGCGCCCGATAACCTGAGCAGCACCCCCCTCTGAAGGCTCCTCACCTTTCTCTTTGGTACGACTTGCCTCAGTTTATGAGTCCATACACTGGCTCCATACCCCACAACGGATTCTAGCAGAGCTTGATGATATATCTGTACACATTTCATTGGGATTTTGAATCTCCTAGTCCCAATACTTATTATCTTATTCATTATTCTGAGTCCTCTGCTGCAAGCATTCTCCAGGTGGGGTATGAAGTTCCTCTTCTCATCCAGCGTGACTCCCAGGTACCTCGTGTTTTCACTCCATCTTATACTCTCACCGTCAATCCTAAGTATAGGTCTCTGTGTAGCACCCCCCTGAACAGCACGTACGTCGTCTTTGCTGGCGCCAGGCACAATTTTACACGCCTACACCAGGAGCTTAGCCCTGCTAACACGGCTCCACTCCTGGTCTCTAGCTCCAGTCTTGTCCCAGCCTCCGCTATTATCAGCAAATCGTCCGCAAAGGCGACCACTCCCGCCATTCCAGGTAGGGACTCTAGCTCCAACAGTCCAGGTTCCAGCCCTATGTCCCAAAAGATCGGCCCACAGACCGACCCCTGGGGACACCCTTTTGTTAGTCTCTTGTCAACTGTCGTTCCCGGACATCTCAGGGTCGCATATCTATCCCTACAGTAGTCCCTAAGGACTCTGTAGAGATCACCCGGGCATCGTATTTTCCTAAGCCTTTCAAAAAGTGCTGGCCACCATAGATTGTCGAACGCCCCTGATATGTCCACGAACATCCCCACTACATACTTCCCTTTGCACCCGTCCATCAGTCGCATAGCCTCACAAATAGCGTCCCCTGTCGATCTGCCCCTCCTAAAACCATACTGCTGCTCATGCATGCCTACCTCCTTCCTGTGCGCTGTCAACTTCTCGCATAGTATTTTTTCTTGCAGCTTGCCACACACGTTCAGCAAGCATATGGGCCTGTATGATTTCGGAGCCGCAGATCCCTCTCATCCCCCTTACTGAGAACGACTACCTCACTCTGTTTCCACACGTTGGGGACCCTCCCGTGAGTGGTGCACTCGTTCAGCAGCCCGGCGAGAAAGGGCGCTATCTGCTCCCTGATTTCCTGCAGCACCTCGACCCTAATACCATCGGGCCCAGGTGCCTTCTTCCTCTTCATTTCAGCTATGTTCCTGATGATGTCCCCCTGGGTCACTGGAGCCACCCTCGCTAAGTTGTCATATCTTTCGTCCATCTCTTTCCGCAGTACCCTTTGTTCCTCGTCATCCTGTCCATCGTCGTCTGGAAGCAAGGTGTCCATCAGCAGCCTTGCTGACTTTAACCACCCTGTCGTCATCCCCCCCTCTGGTCTCCTTAGCGTCGAGAACATAGCTGGGGGCCTTACTTTTCCAGTCACCATCTGAAACGGTATTCCCCAGGCATTTGTTCTTAATTCTTCCTGGACGTAATTCTCCCAGCTATCCCTCTTCGCCAAGGCCAATGCCGACAAGTATTCTTCCTTCCTTCTTCTGTATATGTCCAACAGCCACATTTTGCTCGCCGGATCCACTTCCGCTTGGTACCTTCGCCGAGCCCTTCTCGCAACTCCACGATACCCATTTAATCTCTCGTTCCAGAACCCATTCTCCCTCCTCAACGACCTTTTAGATACTGGGATAGCAGCTCTCATGGCATTCTGAATCGCCTTAGTTAGCTCCTTTGCCTTTTGATTGATATTACCACCTCTCTCTATAGGTTCCGGCATGACCAATTCCCTTCTGAGTTTGTCCCAGTCAGCCTTTCTTAAATTATATCTTACTTTGGTTCTTACTTCTCTGGCCGTCTTTCCTCCATCCACTTCAAATGTTATCAGGTTGTGGTCACTTACAGTCACCCCGTCCAGTACCTTCCAGTCAGAGATCATGCCCGCAGCCTCCTGATTACAGAGTGTTACATCAATATTGGATTTAGTTCCAGTGTGTCCCACATAGGTCGGCGGATTACCGAACACGTTCATCACCTCTAATCGGTTCGCTTCGATCATCTCGACCATCTTCTCCCCTCTTCAGTAAGCTCTCCATCCACCCCTCTTTCCATCTGGTATTCTTATGTCGTCGCTGTACCACAGAGGTGATCTCGCGTTCGCATCCGCCACCACCACCACAGGTTTCCCCCTGAACGTACCCAATATCTGCTCCAGTTGTTCTAAGTAAGGCTCTATCGTCTCCCTGTACTGGAAATACATATTGACGAGGATGAACTCTCCTGTGTTCGCTCTTACTTCAACACAAGTGACCTTGTCGTTACAATGCTGACCTATCTGTGTTATTGTGACCGCTTCATTCATCACCACTATGATGCTCATCGAGCGTTCATCTCCACTCACAACTCTCGCCCTTAGCGGTAACTGGGAGTTAACAATGCTGCCACCCCTCGTCATATACGGTTCTTGGAGGCATACGATATCTAGACCAAGCTCCTCTACCACTACCTTTACTTCATCCATCACCGCGGCACTTCGCATAGCGTTCAGTTGTCCAATCTTTACTCTCAGGTTTTTCTCACCCATTAGGGATGGTGTGTGAAGACATGGCATTTCGGCCACACCTCCTTCGGGTCAAACGCTATGCGGCCATACGCTTTAACGAAGTGCTTATATATTTCCTCCATATCTAATACCTCCTTCCTTCTTTCAAACACTCTCCTTACCCTTTCAAGAAGCGGCTCGACCTCCGTCGGAAGGTTACCTGCCCTCAGCTGGATCCGATCTATAGCCTCTGGCGTTGGAAATGCGATGGATGCACCTCTTTCGTGGCTAACCCTCACAATATGCCTCATCGCCAATTGCAGAGTTTGGTGCTCCTCCAACCTTGACAGTTGGAGGGCCTCCTCGAGGTTGTTATATATCTGGCTAGGCGATATTTGCTCCGGCTGGCCATCCCTCTCGCTTTTCCCTTCTTCCTGCTTCCCTTGCTCTTCCTGTGTCTCACCTACCTCTTTTTCGCCACCTTTATCCTCCCGCTCAGCCTCCGATACCCCTTTCCCTACCCCCTTTTCCTCCTCTCTCTCTGTAATTTCTTTCCCTCCCATCACAACAGGACCCTTGACCCAGAATTTTAATCTTTCCATTTTCCACCTTTTCCTTTTGATCTTAATACTTTCTTCCTTCTCTTTATCCTTTTCATTTCCTCCCCTCTTTCTCTTGCTATTCTCCCTTTCATCTCCTGAGTGTTCTTTATCGGTTGCTTTCTCCTTATTCTCATCTCCAGTTTCCTCCCCTTCTTTATCCTCTCCCCTGATTCCTCCCTTTAGCTTTTCCCCTTCCTCATGAGGTAGCATAACCCCCTCCTTCATCTTTTCGTCCCTACTGGCTCTCTTCTCTTCCCTTTCAGGTTCTTCTCCTCGCCCCCCAGTAATCCTCACCTCTTCCTTCACCACACCCAATGATTGCTCCTTCCCCTTCCTCTCCTTTCCCTATTCCCTGGTCCTTCCTCCACCTTCTCTGTAGGCAGTCGCCCTCTCTCTGTTCCTCCTCTCTCTTGAGGGAGAGTTTCTCTTCCTTGCCTTACTCCCACCTTCGCTTCCAGGCCCTATTCCCCCCCCCCCCCACTTTTGTCGTCGTATGTGGTAAGTCTAGTCAGTATTTTTGTCAATATCTCGATTAGTTTCTTAATGTCCTCAGTCATATTGAGTGTCTTGTACCTGTCTACTTAGGAGGAGTTGGTAAGTGGGGCACTCCTTTGCGTTCGGATATTTACACTTATCTTTCCCCCTGCTCTTGCACGGGATGCATACCTTCCCCTTTTCTTTGCAATCCCTCATCTCGTGCCCGACATGTCCACAACTCCCACAGCAAGATTCCTTCTTCGGGCAGAACCTTACCCGGTGCCCCAAATCCATACACCTATGGCATTTGGTTATCACCAGGTAATCTTTTACCGAGACACACACAAATCTTATATACACCCTCCCATCCACAATTAACCTTCTTACCTCGGGTGATACTTCCACGACATGGTTCGTCACCCTCCTTTCCCTCCTTCCTGTCCTGAATCGGGGTACGAATCCCTCCAAGTACTTGTCCTTGTCTATCTTGCCCTCCAAATTTTGTCGGTATATCGCCTCCACTACCTCCTCCTCCTTCATGTCCGCTGGCACGTCAAAAACCGTCACCAGAGGCCTCCTTCTTCTGGGCTCTTCGCACTTGAGGCTCTCATACGCCTGGAGACCCCTTCTTACCTTATCCGTATCTGTACACGTCTCCGCCTCCACCACTACTGATTTCCCTGCTGGGCGAATGGACCTAATGCGGATACAGTCCTTAGTAGGATCTATCACCGACATTACCTTCTCTTGGATTCGTTTAGAGTCCTCCCCTCCTCTCGACGTGATGAAGATCTTCGACGGCTTCCCCAACGTCTCCCGCTCGATACTCTGGGCCGGGGCCAGCTTGGCTATTGGGCCCACCGAAGCACTCGTTGAGGGTCCCGCTGCCGCGATCTCTGCAAACGTCGGCCTTCTGGCTCCCTGGATGCCGCCACTCGCCATCTCCTTCAGCTCTTTCCTCAGTCTCTCGTTCTCCATCTCCAACTGTTGGACCTGACCGTGCTTGTTACTTAGCGTCAGCAACAGGTCCAAAAACTTTTCCCTTACCATCATAACTTGAGTCACGTTGACTTTCTTTTCCTGCAACTTGGGGTAGAACCTCTCCATCTCCTTCGCTAGCTCCATTGGATCGCAGATAATCCTCCCTGCATGCTTCTCTACCTCCCCCTGTACCTTTCCTTCCTCTTTGTCTCTCTCTTCTCGTTCTGCGACTAGCTCTTTTGGTTGATTCACCTCTCCCGCTTCCTTCCTTTCCCCTTCTCCGGCCTCTCTTCTCTCTCTCTCCTTTTCCCCTTCTCTACGCTTCTCCATTCCTCCTCCGTATTCTTCCCTTTGCCCCTTTCTTTCTTCCCCAACCCTTCGTCCTCATCTTCCTCCACAGCCGCTTCCAGGGCCTTTCTGAACGAAGCTCTCTCTGCTGCCCTCTGCTCTGGCGTCAAAGCGTGTATTATTCCCCATGTTTCTTCCTCCTTTCCTCGAAGTACTCGTACTGCAGCACCCCACTCACCGAGCCCTCTGAATCCGAGCTGCTCCCTGCCTCCACTTTCTTGGTCCTTTCAACCCTTTCCTTCCCTGGGTCCGGCCGCTGTTTCCTTCCCTTTGTTCCCCCGTCCGAGTCTCCGGAATCCGAGCTGACCCAGTAGCTCAACGGCTTCCGATTGCGTGGTTCCTTATTCATAATGCTTGGTTGAAGTTACCTTTCCCCCAAGCATCCCCTAAGCGTCCCAAGCCGCCACTGAAGACCGACCTGGTATCTTTGACCCTCAGGAACACTCCAGACCCAGTTCCGAACCCAATTAAGGCGAAATCTAGAAATCACAGTTTACCCCCTTTTTCCACTTTTCCGTGGTTACGCCACTGTAGGATGCTAGTGCTTTGCCTTTACTGGTCTTTGAAAGCATACAGGGCCCCTTATGTACCCTATTTCCTCTCAAAAACCCGCTTTTCTTGAAAATTCCCCTTTTTGATTTTCCTACCTTACGCCACTCGAACTGGTAGATCTTTAAATTTTACGCCTTTTCGTGTTGTCTAGAGCTTGTAACCTTTTAAATTTCAAACATTATGACGTTTTGAAATTTTGTTTCCAGCGGTCCTACAGACTATAGAAGTGACACTGGTAGGAGGGTCTATCGGATCTTCCCTAGCGTCAGAGAGCGACTAATGATGAGACATTTTCAACCATCACGTGGAATGCTGCACTTCCTAACGAGGCATGGCCCGTACAGGGCCACTCTTCACAGACTGGGACTTGCAGAGACGGACAGATGCTATTGTGGGGAGGAGGCGACACCTGAACACGTCGTGTTGCAGTGTGTCCTGTCGGCGGATTTAAGAACAGAGCTGCAGGTGCCAATACAAGCGGGAGCAATATTTAACATAGTGCGGGATGTGGACAGGTGGTGCTTCCTTGACAAAATAGCAGACAAAGTATCAGAAAGAGAGAGGGAGACTTACGTGAGAGAACGGCAAGCTGGACAAAGACTAGGGAGACTGGAGGAGGACTTGGATGCGACGATTAGGGAAATGACAGGGGTGGACTCGAGTTGTGAAGACGAGACAGACGAAGACGACAGACTGGACAACTGGGGGGCAAAGTAAGATGGGGACAGAGAAGATGGGGTTAAGGAGGGTATGTTGAGGGTATGGATGGGGGGCTGGTAGAATGGACCGAAGCGGCTACCGGAAATCCGGAGCGCCAACTGAGGGGAACCCTCGCTGGATGCCAGTAGTGCAAATTGCTGAAGTATCAGTGGGGGTTGCGATGCCAGTTGGGCAGTAGGAGGCTAGAAGGAAACAACGGAGACTTCCCCCGCTCGAGAGTTCTTCATCTCTGGAGACAGAGAAGGAAGATGGGAACGGAAGGAAGTCTGGGTGGACGGCGTCTTCCTCGCGTCCAGGGAAGAGTCGCCCAAGAGTAGAAGAGGGACAGCCCAGAAGAGTAGGTTAAGCTAGTATATAAGAGACAGTAGAAATTTGTAATCTTAGATGTAAGTTAGTATTAGGTCCATAGGCAGTGGTTTCGAGATAAAGTAGGCGGAGCGAAATCTCCGATAGGGCGGCTCCCCAGGTGGCGGATAGGGGGATGCTCGTCGCCGTCTCATGGAGCCGAGGCCCTGGAAACATGATCACAGGTGGTCGCGGAGACAGGAGAGGGCGAAGAGTACCGGGGCAGAGTTACCCGGGGCGGAACATTTAGTAAACTAGGGGGTAGTAAGATATGGACAATTAGGTTAAGTGTATGTATCTATTTTCTTTAAATATAATGTAAACAAGGACAAAGTGAACAGTAGAAGGAAAAATTGTATTGTATAAAGCGAATAAAGCTCCATTTTTAATAATAGGTAATGGGGCATGTAAAAAAAATTAAAAAAAAATTTAAAAAATATCACAAGTAACAGTTCATCCCCAAAAAGTGACAGTCCCCCACAACCTTAAAAACAAATCAAACACATCTGAAGTGATAGAAGAAACATGTAGAAAAATACAACATACACTGGAGACATTAGAAGCGCGGGAGAAAAAATGAACTCTTTATTTGAAAAGTTTTTAAACCAGTGATATTTTCGCAACTATTTATTTTATCATTAAAGTTAAGTTTTAAAATTACACATGTGGCACCCATTAGTGCACCAAGCATAATGCTCTAGGCTCAATTCCCATGTACTGGTATAATTAGAAGAAAAATTATTAATCAAAGATTGTAATTTGTAAGGCTTTAGAAAAATTTGCCCACACTTTATAATAAAAACAACTCAGTCATCGATATAAGAATTGAAAGGGGGGCCTGTTTAAATAATTTTGCATTCATATTTGTTACTGTAGGCTAAGGTTTAATAATGAAAATTAATATGTAGGCCTAGGATATTTAATATTAGTTTAGTGTCTAACTTAAGGTAGAACGAAAAGTTTACTATGGTGTGATCTTGCACATTTCAATAATGATAGCTAAAATACTCAATTTACAGTCAATAATTGCCACTTATATGGGTGCATTACAAAACAATATTCAGTTGAGTAATTAAATTGTAAGTTGTAATATAACTTGATTTATCAGATTAGAATTAAATATTATAAACAATTTTCAATAAAACATCTTATTTTTTATTTTAGTGCATAATGCTATATAAATAACCACAATATAATATTTTTCAAGTGTAAAACAACTAACAACAAATATTATAACTTATATTCGGCTCCTAGAATATTTCATATATTTGATTGGAGTTCTCTTTGAATTTTTTAAAAATTAACTTTGTACACCCCTAAAAGTCCACCTCAAATACATAGAATTTGTTAAATATTTTATTTTAAACATGTCTTTGGATAATGTTTAGAATAGTACAAAAAAAAAAATCCCTCCAATATGTCTTTCTGTGTCTGCTATATACATGTTAATTCTATTAATACAAATAAATTGTGTTGTTTTCATTTTAAAATCCATATTGTGTTAGTTATATTCATACGCTCCTAATCCCTCTTTGCTGGACCTTTTATATTATATTACCAAACATTTAGTTGTGTGAAACTGTCACCCATTGTCACTACCATACAAATGTTTTCCAGTCTTATATCAATTTCTAAATCAACTGTCAATTGAATCCAAATCTTAATTAGGATTCTAAATTTCACACAGGCTTATAAATTAATACCTCACCTCAAAAAGTTAAAAGAGTTTTGCCTTAATATTTGGACATTTGTGCGGAAATTTCTTTCTAACCACCCTAAAGGAGATTTACTATAAATTTATTTATGAGATGTAATAAAAATTTTTAAACGTGTTTGTGTGTGTGTGTGTAGTATTTTTTTATTTAAAAAACAAATGCTAGTGAATTAGTGTGTGATCATCTATGTTGACAATATGTTTTGTTTTAGTTTGTCCAAGTGTTACACATTCTGGTTTTATATTGGACCTAATTATATAAGCTTAAAATGAAAATATTGTTGATGAATTTTGCAAATCGTTTGGTTTGAAGACATTCCTGCGCTAATAGAACAAATTAAATTATATTAGTGATTTATTTTAGGACATCCTAGAAACCAAATAACATCCTGCTGTTAGTTTAGTAACATTCTTTTAAATTAGGTAGTGGGATAATTGGACCTGCTAGGAACTCACATCAAATACTTTGTCTATTTTTAATTATACTATGGTAACAAGTCAGTATTTGAGTATAGAATACAGATTTGAACATATAAATATCAGTCTATGACCATACAACAATACAGATTTTAACAAAGGCATAAGAGAAATTGAATATAGAATTATATAGTTTTGAACAAAAGCATATCAGTCTTTGAACCTAGGCTTATCAGAAATTGAACAAATACACTAACAGGTGCAAACCTAACTAGGATATGAAGACAAAGATTATTTGTTTTTGCCTAACCAAAACACCCAAAGTAAAAAACAAACTGACCATTTTAAAGTTCAATATTTTTCTGTCACTTCTTATACTACTAGATGAAAGTTTAACATTCATAATTAATGCTCCATCATCACTTCTGGTACAAGCAGTCTTCTTGCCACAAATGTAACCTTAGCTCTTCGTTTTCTTCTTATTCTACATAATCAATATCCATATCGTCATCACCCTCATAAACAGGTTGTAAGATATCTCCTAAAGTAACACATATTGTGCATAATACAGCAAACAGCAATTAATCTGGAAACTTTTGTAAGTTTTATTTCGACACTTTTTAAAAATATAGTTCTCCACCTTGCTCTTAGCATCCCAAAAGCTCTCTCAACTATATTATGAGCCCAACTGAGGTGTATATTAAACAATATTTCATCCACTAAATTTGGGTTGCAAAAAGGTGTTATGATGGTAATTGGCCTTACAATTAGTGGGTACACACCATCTCCCAAAATAAAATAGCCTGGAAGGGGGTATTGTCTTTCCCTGTAGATAGAGCTAGCCCTTAACACCCTTGCGTCATGTACAGATCCTGGGTACCAAGCAAAAACATCAATAAAAATACCTATTCCATCTATAACCGCTTGAAACTGCACTGAATAGTTCAACTTTCTATCAAAATAGTGCTGCTTATTTGGTCCTGTTACCATATCTTGATTATGACATCCATCGATTGCTCCAACAGCACCATTAAATACTGCAGTGGCAACTCGTGTATAGGTACTATGTCCACTTGATATTATCGATAACATTTAATATAATGAGTCCTTTTTTCTTTAATTCTTTCTTTATTTTTGTACTACAATATATATTCCTTAAGCTTAATGTCAGTACTTCAGTAGCCATCCCCCAGTTTATGAAAAATATACAAAAATCTTTGTATGGAACTGTGCACTTCACAGTGCCAGCGATGTGGTGTTTGACTGTTGTGCACATGCGCACATAGGAGAGGTGTGGGTAGGAAGGCGGAACTGCCAGATAAAGCGAACACTGTTGTTCTTGCAGTGCCGTTTCTGGCTTGATGGTGGAAGGAAGTGGTTTTTTTTACTCGGCGTATTGTGCTTAAAAACCGTGTACCATATTCTTGAATGTGATAAAGTGTAAAGCGTATAACCCGAACAGGTAGGAAGACGCGGTGCTAAATAATATTATATAAAAAAAGTGTAGAAGAATGTAGAATTAGATTATTATTCTGCTTCCAGCTATTCTATTTGATTCATTTTTTTTTCGGTTCTTTTATTTAATATAAAATTTTAACCATGGCCTTGCATCCCAAGAAATAAGTTCTGTGACTGTAAGTGAACTTCAACAGCTTAAGTTTTCACAGCTCTCCCTCCATGAGAAAGTTACAGTTAAGAAAAGAGGTTGTTCAACACCTGATATTATAATATCTCAGCCAGGCAAAAGCAACAAGAAATATATATTCATAGCTTTAATTTTAAATGGTACCAACGGAAATATTGGCTTTGCGGCTGTGATGTAAAAAATGCAATGTTTAGTTTCCCGTGTTTTCTGTTTGGAGGTGATGTACCATGGACAAAATATGGTTTTAGAAATATAAACAAAATGAAAGATAAAACTTAATAGCATGAGAAGTAAAAGAAACACGATGAAAATGTTGTTTCACTGTCACTTTAAGGAACCGTAAGTATTAAGGAGAAACTTAGTGAGGCATACAACTTTCAATCAATGAGCATAATATAAAAGTGAAAAATAACCGTGAAATTTTGTCCAAAATAATAGTCTGCATTTACTTTTGTGAAAACTCTGAAAATCCCTTACGTGGATATGATGAAAAAGATGATTCAGTAAATCCAGGGCTATTTAGAGGATTAGTAAATTTTGCATATAAATTAGATTCAGATTTGAAGAATCGCTTATAAACCAGTGCAGTCTTCAAAGGTGTTTCTAAGACCATTCAGAATTAGATACTTGACTGCCTGCTACAAATATACCATGAGGAGATAAGGACGGAAAAGTTTCCTTTGTAGCTGTCATGGCTGATGACACAACAGATGTTTCGGAACCCACTCAAATGGCCCTCGTTCTATGGTACGTATTGAATGGAGAAATATTTGAGCGTTTTTGGGGATTCTTTATTCCAGAAAATCAAACAGCAGATGGCATATCAAAACGTATTTTAGAACACTTGGACATAATCCTTCAAGGAAATGGACAAAAACTGAGAGCTCAGACATTTGATGGTGCAAATGTTGTGAAAGGCAAAAAAAAGCAGGAGTTCAATCAAAAATAAAAGAAGTTTATAGTAATGCCCATTTCATTCACGGTTATGCATATCAACTTAATTTAATAATGAGAAATGCAGCAAGTATTACACGAAACGCAATAATTTCTCTCTAACATTGTGTTTATTCCGACATTCTTCTCAAGATCACCACAACGTGTGTCCATTCTCAATAAACATATGGACGTCAGCATTCCACGGCCATCCTCTACAAGGTGGAATTTCAACATACGGACTATAAACAGATTTCATGAAATTTTGAAACCTTTAAAAAACTGCCTTACTGAAATTCAGTCAACATCAAATGCAGATCAAACCATTGCAGAAGCAACAGGAATTTTAAAATACCTGAATGATGATAATTTCAAGTTTTGGTTAGAGCTTTTTCATCAGATTATGACTCATGTTGAAATAATTTACAACCAAATGCAATCTCGATAAATTAGTATGTTTAAAGTTAATGAATATATAACAAATTTCAAAACTGCTATTTTAGAATTGAGAAACTCAAAGTACTGTGAGAATCCTTCAAAGACACTCATGGCAGAAGATAAGGAAGTGTGTGACTATATATGTGTTGATATAATGGACAGATATTATACCACTTAACACTTAGTAAATTGTTCAACAAGAATTGCTTCACTAGATTTAAGAATGAACATCCCACAAAAGAGATAGTACTGACCACTGAAGCTTATCCCATCATTGACAAAGAAAAGCTTGAAACTGAACTAAAAGTATTCTATTGTAGGACTGATATTCATGAATATTGCAAATTAATTGAGCTGCTGAAATCAAACTTAAAAATAATCTAGATTATTTTTTTAGTGAACTTACGAAACTGATAAAAATCTTTTTGACAATTCCCATGACTACATCAGAGGCAGAGCGCTGCTTTTAAATATTGAAAAGAATAAAAACTTTTTTAAGAAACACTATTAATTCGGAAAGACTAAATGCGCTTGCAATACTTTCAATGGAGAAAAATTTCCTCAATTGTCATCCAGAGATCAAGGAGAACATTATTGAACTTTTTGCGTAAATTAAAACAAGAAAAATGGATTTTATTTTTAAATGAATAGATCAAGCTTGAACTGTAACAATTTAAGTTAAAGTAAGTAAAATATGTTTGGTTTTTTGGTTAAGATTTTATCAAGTTCCTGAATAAATTTTCTTTTTACACATGTTGTTTTCCTTTTACACAATTTTAAAACAAAGGTTAAATAATTTTCTGGAGCAGCACCCCCACTAATTTCAGCTACGAGCCGAGACGCCACAGCCCGTGGGGTACTTAATAACCTTATGTGAAAGTGTTTCTATTATTTCATTCATCATAGAATGCACAATCACATGGAACATTGAAAACACAAGAAATTACACAGTAGGACGTGCCACAGCCTAACCAGAAAAGGAAGATGACAAGTCGGATATTTAGTTCCCACCTGAAAAAAGAACCGCGTATAAAAGTTATTTTTGTTTTGTTTTGTGCACTATGTGCCACTACCTCTTTAGTTTATCTTAATATTTATATTAATGTAGGAGAGAAAGAAGGTAGAATTTGGAGGAAATGGGCCCAAATTTGCAATAAGGGAGTGGAAAACCATGTAGGAAAGACCTAAATAAGAATGTTTGACTAGGTTTCAAATCCTGATCTCCGCATCACTGAAAGTGTAGTCTAATGTGAGTGTGATGCTCAAGGCCAGTGGTTCCCAAGCTTTTGTTATTAAAGTTCTTGTTTGGATTCCCCTCGAAGGCCTATATTATAAATTACTAGTAAATAAAACTCCACTCCAGTATGAATTACATAAATATATTTATGTCACAGAAATTGCATGAATGCACCATCAATCTATGCACTAACTTCACCGCCAAGAGGAATGTGTACTCCACTGGAGTAGATTTTCTTGTTTTAAATCTTACCCATGACTTTGAAGCATTGGCTTAGACTCAAGAACATCGAATGATTCTCTTGTAAGGCTAACATGCGCCTTGTAGTCAAGTGTCTCTTCTAGGAAAGTGCACAAATTCTGTTGGTCTGCGTTGAGCACATAGTACGTATCAGGTCAGAGCTTAAAAAAAATTAAATAACGCAGCTTTCCATATGTTTTAATTTGAACTATAAAATGGTTTGAGTATTCTTAATGAACCAAAACTTATTTTATGCTTGATACAATTTAATAAACCAGTGTAATATGAGGTGACCTGGTGGTCTAGGGGTAAGGTGTCAGACTTCTGTGCTCGCGGCCGGGGTTCAATCCTCGGTCCCGGCAGAGATTTATCTGATTACCAAACCCTTCCTACACCTCTGACAAGACATCTTGTGGATGTGGGGAATGCCAGGCCGCCACCGTGGTTCGGATCCCACGTTAAACTGTAGGTCCTTCATTTCATCTGACAATCACCCTACACATTACACATTAGCGTAAGTGCGTATAATCCGAACGGGTAGTAAGACTGTGACGTTGTCACAGACATAATGCAAACATGGACGATCTGGCTCACCTGATCTGGTCCCCTTTGACTGGGCTGGATCTCGACTTCATGAAACACGCACACTCAACTCCACTCAACATCACGCGGCTTACTGACCGCCCGTGGCTCGAGGCCCGATTAGAGCAAGACTCGGACAATTGAACATCAAGATGCGCTAACCCGTATGCGCCGACGGTTGTGTTCGAGTGAAACAAGACTCATCCACCGGCGCGTGATTTGAAATTATCACGAGAATAATCGAGACTTCTGCCGAAGCGACGTACACCCCTCTCCCTTCGTCCCAGTGTGATTCCCGCCGTTTGTGAACACGTGATTGACTTTGTACAGTATATAACGGCTGGACTGTGTAGTGATGTCACTCATTTCTCTGCACTCGATTAGGTGAGACACTTGTCTTAGATTTAGACGTAGGTCGCTGTTCGACGTTTTCTAAATTATGTTTGGGTTAAATTGTTCAAAATTTAAGTTTCAACTTTAAATATTAATCATGATTACTAATAGCTATATTTCTCTGAGACTGCAGGATTTGCCTGTCAGCCATTATGGTTTATGCGCTAGCTTTTTTCTTTGTACTTAACGTTGTGTCCGCCTCACGGACGGGTTGGAACTTTAGCATGGCGCCATCTTGGGGCGCTAATTATTTCTGTTTAACGTGTAACTTATTTTAAAATAGTTGTTCTGCTTGCTAAAAGTTAAAGATTTGTTACGATTGCGATTCTTTTTAAATTGTTACTCAACTCGGGGGACGCGAGCCCGTGCACCCAGCACATTGGTCATTACTATAATAATAATTAGATTGAACTAATTTGATTGGGATCTATTGTAACAGGTTAGGTTTAGGTAAATCTTTTTCTCTGTCGCGCCTTACAATGGCAGTCTATTATAAAACTTCATTCTTATGTCAATATAGTGTCGGCATCGCCAGGTCGTGTAGACCTATACATATTACTTGTATTTAACTTTCCTGCTAGGTTAGTCGCCTTCTGCGAGGGTCAATTTAATTATGACTACGTTGGTATTAATCATTCTGTTTTCTCTTAACGACTTGGGGTCTTGCCCCTTTATTTATTGTTTACTTCGGCCCTTATCGGCCAGTCACTCGACTTTCCTAGAGTGCCTCGCTTGTATGTCTGCTAGTTGTTTGTAGAATAAAATAAACTCTCTTGTAACTTACCTACCTTTTATTTATTGTAATTTGAACCTATCAAATCATATGAAGGGGGGGTTACAAGACGCGGTGCTAATAATAATAATAACAGTGTAATATGGATATACTACTCTTTTGCACAGCATTAGCTGAACTTAGATTACACACTTATGTACTAATTACGACAATAGTCCTTAGATTAGGAATGTGTTGAGGGAAAAACCACCCTCTGAGATTTGAACCTCAATCTCACCCCATTATTGACAGAAAAAATTTGGAGGGGTGGTCTGGGGTAACAGTCTTTTAATTTCTAGAGGAAGAAAGAATTTTGGGGTTGGGGAGCCGAGAAAATTTTCTCGTACTAAATACCTCTTGTAAACTCACCCTTTTTCCCCCAAGAATAAAGGCGGATACGCAATAAAAAATTAACAAAATAAAAAAGGAATAAATACAAAGGAGCTGATAGGACAATCGTAAGGCAAATATACAGCACTCTAGCATATCTGTCTTAAGCCTCCCCAAAACCCACTCTACAAAGTAGAAGTTATTCAAAATTTAAGAGGTCGTATGACATAGCAGAAGAAAAACTTGAGAAATATTCAAATAAGTTCAGCAATGTTTTATTTATAAACAACAGAAATAATAAATTCAAAAAATAGAATAATATGATATATATATGAAAAATTATTAATGCAATAGCCAGGGGTTCTAACAATAACACAATATTTTGGATAATAACAAATTATCCGTGCCAACAATGGACTTCATAATAAATCCTCTTAGTATTAATTTTAATATTCTGATGGGTGTCAATACTTGACCATAATAAATACATTATAAGTCTGAGGATTCCTTAAAGAACTGAGTCTCCACACATAATAATACTAACAAACCAGTTAACATTTGCCAAGATAAAATACCTCGTGTCATACAGACTGCAAAAGTTAACATATACTAAAAATTAAAAGGACTAAAGACTGCATCAATTACCGCCTCAAGTCAGACGCAATATAAATATTTATAGATAATGACAACAATGACAGCCAAAGACTCATAACTGCAATAAATACGTTTCACGTCAGACTGGCTATAGACTTTATACACATAATAATAATAATATAATAATAATAATAATAATAATAATAATAATAATAATAATAATAGTGAAAAAACCTGCCATAGTTAATGTCTCAGGTAAGACGCACTATTAAAATCATACAAAATAAGAACAGCAAAAATCTAATAAAAGCAATACTCAATGTCTTAAGCCAGACGCATTATAAATATTTTTTGAAAATACAATTTTAAAGGAACAACTACGCAGTATTTGGCAAAGACGCCAATTCCCTATATCAATAAGAAGCTAGCTTTCACAACACCTGTCGCCAGGACTCTTTCTATTAGTTAGTTTTTACACTGTTGATAAAGGGAGAAAGATGCAAGGGGTATGTCATATATTATCCATGGTGCGTATGTTTAAGGCACACCCGCAGACACGCACAAGTCAGTCAGAACCACACACTGGTAGTCACAGTCTAACACAGTATAAAATAACTAACATTAATATCACAAGTGTGCATTGATATAAAGCATTTAATTGGAGTATTTATAAGTAATTGACAGATGTCATTTAAATAAAGTGTGTGTGAATCAACAGCCATCAACAGTTCTCTTTCTTTAATTTTATTAACACACCGATTTAATTAGTTCTCGACCACGGAGCTATAGACAGCTGGTTAAACGGTATCTTTTCCGTACAGTGATGATAGGCGCTCGCCCACATAGCTATAGCCAACCTAAACATCGTCACTGCATTATTATATCAGGGAATTTATCCGTAGTGTTTCAATCGACGCCCAATGCGTGTCGATTTGATTCAATAGTGTTACAGTTTAAGTAGGTTTTTTTTAAAGAGTATACAGTAATTTAAATGATTTTGAACACGTCTAACAATTTTTTTTCAAACACTTATACCGTATCATTATAATGTTCATAACTTAACTACTGGTACCTTTATTATTAACATTTTGTAATAAATGGAACATGATAGAAACAAAATTAGAAGAATTCTTTATATGATTTCTGGTTAAAAAAAATTCTATTTGATATATATTTGAAGTTAATCGGAGCAATATATGTATTTTATAGATATCTAAACTAAATCCAAGATGGCGGCCAATATGACAGCTTTCCCATACTTAGATTTTTCTAGCCTTTTGATATGTTGTTTGGGATATTATTCTAAGTCTAAAAAACCTTACTTTATTTCTTTTACAATTAGTTTGATGTTTTCTCTTAAAGTTGGCGATCTCTAGAGCTATTTTCATTATGTAATGCATAACTCAGAGTTATTTTTCTTAACACACTGGGTAAAACCTGTTTCCACAGCTATGTAGGATTGTTGTATTCGCCAGATTCAAAGCAATTCCAGAAAAACTATGTTTTCATGTTGCAGATTCAAAATATAAATTTTAACACCTTAAATTTAGAGATTTAAAAAAATTATACCCGTTGTCTTGTAGTTTTGCGTGCTCTATGAGACTTATATGTAATATATCTGTGCTCTTGCTTTATCAATGAACCTTCTTAGGACTGTACTTGCATTTTCTACGATTCCTTTTTTTTAACCATACTTGCATCTAGTTTTATTTGTTTTTCCCATGTTGGCTAAAACCGTTTAGTTTATGTATGTTAAGCTTTTCGATCCGCTTGCATGGTGTGGCTATGGTTTTTATAATTATAACTAACGTCAATTAAATTTCCACAATTTTCCTAGTATTTAGATATTTTGTTAAAGTGTATCCTCTTAACAGTTTAACTGGTAAGACTGAATTTATTTTTATCCGCTTTTAATTATGACTCCGGCAAAAATATAGAACATAATGTTATCAACGATATCTTTTGTATCATATGGCAAGATCGTGGTTTCAAGCACATGGCCAACAGATTTGACTTCTTTTAATATATAATTGATGTGTTTTCGCATTTGAAACACAATCTGAAACAATTTGAGATTGTAGACATATTTTTAAACTATTATTTTTTTAATGAATTATAATTTAAACATTTGTTGGTAAACGCTGAGAAATGGCCGAATGATACCCAGTGAAATACTGGTAGGCCTAATTGAATGGAGATAATGGTTATAGTACGTTGTAACTTTCAATTTAAGCCATTTCTTTCATAGAATATAAAAAAAATATTGATATCAGCTGTACATTATTGCAAACATTAAAACATGCAAGTTAGAATCGACTGAACCAAAAAAAAAAGAAAAACAAACCTTTTAAATTAAATAAGAAAAAGTTCCACTCACCTATGTGATGTATATCTTTCAGCTGTTCTAGGACTAGGCCTAATTGGACATATTACACTAAGCCCCAAACATAATTTTTACCATCTTGATGAAGGTGATTTATCTGATTACCAAACCCTTCCTTCACCTCTGACAAGATATCTTGTGAATGTGGGGAATGCCAGGCCTCCACCGTGGTTCGGATTCCACGTTAAACTGTAGGTTCTTCATTTCATCTCACAATCACCCTACCATTACACATTAGCGTAAGTGTGTATAACCCGAATGGGTAGTAAGACACGGTGCTAATAATAATAATAATAATAATAATAATAATAATATTGATGAAGGTGTAAAAAAAGTATAAAATGACCACAATTAACTTTAGGCTTACCCACCTCAGTGGCGTAGTTGGCTAACGCGCTAGTCGTGCTGAGGACGGGGAGATCGAGGTTCGAATCTCGGTCGGGTGAACTGGGGTTTTTTCCTAAATGGTTTTCCACTCTCCCTCCACGCAAATGCGGGTTCACTTCCTTTAACTCAACCTTCCCAATTCCTAATCTACTATCATATAGTACTTAAGCGTATAACCGAAGGGTAGTAAAATGCGGTGCTAAATAATAATAAAAAAAACTTTAGGCTTACTTCGAAGTAATTTTTAACTTAAAATAATATAACTAGTTGTAGGTGATCACAAGTATCCGTTGTGACCAAATTATAGACAAAGTAAAAATTAAGGCCTAATATTGATGACATTGACTTAAATATTAATTGATATGACAATCCAGGGCTGTAATGAGTGGTGGTGGCGGCAGGGGGGGGGGGTTGCGGATACATCCTTATGTAAAGTGTAAGATTGTGAAATTTATTTAAACGCATAGTTAAAAGACATACAATTCTGCTTTAAGAATAAAATGGGGCCCCATTTTGACACACACACACACGTAGCACAGTGCACTAATTCACACACAAATCAGCCAATAAAGTTATACAAATTTACAAACAATGTTAATCAAATAAATATCATCACAGTTGTTAAGGCTACAAGCAAATATCACATTTAAACTGTCACACACTTCTCAGCTAAATTTGAATACGTTGAAAATGAAAAAAAACAACAAGAGGCAGATAACATTGTCCAAGCCAAGCATTATCAAAAAGAAGGTGGATCTCTCGACCACTATGCTACCACTACAGCAAGGTATTGAAAGTAGGCCATCTACATCAACACTTTTAGAAAATGAAAACTTTACTAAAGTAACTAAGAATGTAACTAACTGGTAGTGTAAATGTACATTCAGAGGGTTCCACACCAAATCTTAACCAGTCCTTTCCAACATTTACTCCCTATGAAGATGTACAGGAACAGGATTTGGAAAATGAACCAACCGAAATTCAACTAAATTTTAATGATCCCACAACATGGTCTGATTTGAATGACCATGGGAGAAGCTTATTAGTTGAACATGGTCCAGAACAAAATAAAACTGGTAATTCTCTTTTATCAATTAATACAGAAAAAAGGCATTTTACGGGAAGTTGGTTGCATAAAAAACTTGAACGGAGAAAGTGTAGAGCGAAATTGGCTAATTTACAGTGAAGAGAAAAAATCTATTTACTGTTTTCCCTGCATGCTATTTGGAAAGCATTCTAATTCATGCTTGTCAAATCCAAAAATAGGATTTTCTGACTGGAAAAAACTACACCTTCGAATTCCAGAGCATGAAAATTCTGTAGAGCACTTTGAATGCTATGTTACCTGGAAAAACTTTGAAAAAAGGGTTAAAGAGGGCAGTACAATTGATACTGAACTACAGGAAGTTATCATAAAAGAAAAAAAGAAATGGCGGCACATGTTCAGAAGTGTTGTTGATTGCATTTTGTTTTGTGCAGGCAACAACTTGAATTTTCGAGGTTCCAGTACAGATATATATATATATGAGGCCAATAATTGTGGATTTTTTTCAATTTGCTAAAGTTTGTTTCTCATTATGATAAACAGCTAAAAGAGCAAAGAAAAAAAAAGAAATTCCAAATTACTCTTCTCCAACAAAACGAGCATCACTTTAATAGGTGACACAGTACGCCAATAAATATTAAAATATTTCTCAATTTCATTTGATTTTACACCAGATGCAGCCTATAATGAACAAATGTGCCAGATTATTAGGTAAGTGAAAGTTTCGGAGGATGTTTGCTCTATTGAAGAAAGTTTCATTGATTTAATAAAAATTACCGAAACTACTGGATCTGGTTTAACTGAAGAGCTTCTACAAAAAGTAGGAACCGATGAACTTGATATTCATAATTGCCGAGGACAAACATACTATAGTGGTTGAAATATGGCGGGGAAGTATTCAGGAGTTCAGGCCCATATACAAACAACTAACAGCCATGCATGCTTTATGCCATGTGCTGCTTATTCATTGAACTTGGTTGGTGTTCATGCTGCTGGAGTGTCTCCAGAAATTATCACATTTTATGGAACAATACAAGAACTGTACACATTATTTACTTTCAGTGTCAAAAGTTGGGGAATATTATCCAACAAACTTTCTACCACTCTCAATCATCATTGTGATACAAGATGGCACCCAAATATTCTGCTGTTCATGCACTTTATTCACAGCTTGATAAAGTTGTCGAGGCCTTAAGAGAGGAAATTTCTAACAAGCCTCAATTCCACGATTGTTTATCAGTGGTTGAAAATCTTCCTAAACAAATTAATTTTAAGTTTGTTTGTCCCTCTGTTATGTGGGACAAAATACTAAATCAGATCTCCCGCGTGAATGAACAGCTACAGCACAAAGATATGACCCTGGACCTTGCATTTAGTCTCTTGACTGGATTGAGAGATGCTTTACAAGACATCCCAGACACAGGGATTGATGTTATACTGGATGAAGCATCGAACATCTGTGCTGCAACATCTCTTCAAATTGACTGCTTCTTCGAGGAGAAAAGGGCAAAGAAGAGGAAAAATCTGACTTTGGAAAAAAGCGAGGACATTGTTTTGACAGGAAATCAAAGGTTCAGTAGAGACTTTCATGTTATTTTGGACAAAGACTTAGAACAAATGAAATGGTGTTTTAAATGTTTTAGTGAAGTGATAGATGACTTTAAATTTTTTAACAGGCAAGTCTTTGCATCTATGATTGTAGAAGATTTATAAGCTAGTGCAAAACGCTTAGCAAATAAATATAAGAATCTGGATGCTTCTGAAATAGAGGGGGAAACAGATAGTTTTAAGTTTCAGGCCAGTTCTTTATTTGGATAAAAGTCAGGGTTTTTCAAAAGCAACTTCTCTTGACCTATTAAATTTAATCCACAAAATGTCCATGGCCACATCTTATCCAAATTTAGTAATAGCTTTCAGATTATTTTTAACATTGCCAGTTACTGATGCGTCTGGTGAACGAGGTTTTAGTAAGCTGAAAATAATAAAAAATACTTAAGGTCATCAATGGGTAAAGACAGGTTAACACACCTGGCAATTTTATCAATAGAAAAAGATATTGCTAAAAGTATTAATTACAATGAACTAGTAAATGATTTTGCTGCTGTTAAAGCTAGAAAGGTGAAACTGTAGGTATTAAATAAATCTGTTGATACTTTTAAATAAGGTTATATCTACATTTTTCATAAGTAATTGAGGTAGCAATTAATTATAAACAAAAATTCAAACTATTTACAACTTTTTTCTTTACCACAACACCTATTTAAGCTCATATAATCAGCACAAGCTAATGAATAAAATTATCTAAGTTAATTTTTAGTAAAAAAATAAATTATAATAAATATTTAATGCAAAAATTAAATTATAATAAATATTTAATGCAAAAAATTAATTATTTTGTTATTATTTAATACAAATTAGCAAATTATAATCGGGACAATAATTGCAAGCCACAATAATCATAGCAAGATTTTTGTTATATATACATATTACATCTACATCAGGTGTACAATACAATCTGACACTATCACCCGCTCCGGTATGACTGGGCGCCAATGATACTGTTTGCCCCGGCGCCAATTCCTCTAGCTACGGTCCCAACTGAGCTAACCTCTCTTTTCATGTGTAGATAATTTAAATTTATAATTATAGATCAAATAAACCATTCAATTTAATAAACGTGGGTGATACATATCTGACATTGACATCATCGCCATTTTAGTGTGCGCTGCGCAAGATCACGAGTGTAACGGAAAGGATGATAGGACGACTTCTTCCATCTAGTATGCAGAATCAAAGGAAGGCCATTTGTCATCTTCAATACTCACATTTCGAAAGTGATTTTGGGCGATGTGATGTCAAGTATTAATTAAATATAGTATTTGATAACATTGTAAAAAGTTTCCAAATCTCGGTGTCATTCGATTCTACATACTATGGTGTGCATAATAAAGTGACCATTTCAGTGAAAAATATTCAAATGTAGGACGGTTAAGTTGTACTAGACTCGAGATAATTTCTAAACAAGCGTCCAAATAGTCTCAATATTTAATATCAGATGTTTTTATGTGTTTTGTGACTAACAACACAGTTGGGTGACCTGGCGGTCTAAGGGTAAGGGGTCGGACCTCAGTGCTGGAGGTCCGGGATTCAATCCTCGGTCCCGGCACAGATCTATCTGATTGCCAAACCCTTCCTTCACCTCTGACAAGACGTGTATTAAACACAACTTGTGGTTCGGATTCCACGTTAAACTGTAGGTCCTTCATTTCATCTCACAATCACCCTACCATTACACATTAGCGTAAGTGCATATAGCCCGAACGGGTAGTAAGACACGGTGCTAATAATAATAATAATAATAATAATAATAACACAGTTTATTAGTTTTGATTATTTCTTACCTTCTTTGGTGAAACATCAATTGAGTATCTGGCCCTCCGATTTTCAGATCCAGATTCAGCGTTCTATAATCATGCATTATTACTACATTTCATAATCTCTATTCATGTGTTTGGCAAAGGGAAGATTGTTTATTGTCTCATTTTACTCACTGGCAGGCATAACGGTTGATGATTTCACTCAAGTTAAAGTGAAATGGGATCATTTATTTACCGATATTTAAAAAGAAGTTGAATGTGCTCAAGACCACTGTTGCAGGCTAGTTACGAAAATAACTTATACTTGTTAATTTACGAACATATAGTTAAGGTTGTGTGGCTGGACATTGTGAGCCATACATTGACCACAATCACTGTTCACCTTACTTTCATGTAACCTGACATGGTGTTGCAGCACTTCTATTGGTCTTAAATTAAAGCCATCAACTTGACGTTCACTAAACTCAAGAGCTACCAGCTTCAGTGGTCACATGGTCTAAGGTGCCACTCTCGCAGCAGACTAGACTCGATGACAAGGAGAGGGAGGTTAAAATCTTTTTTGGGTGCACTAAGGGTGGTTTTTCTGAAATGGTTTTCCTACTCTTCCTCCATGCAAACAATAATTTTGTGAGCCACGTCAACAGGTCTATTTAGTGTTCATTTGTTTGTTTATGGTATGGAGACAAATTCTTCAGTATATTTTTTCAGTGTTTCTCGAACGCTAAACATTGTAGCTTCTTGTTAAACTTTATTTTGAAGCTCCAGTAAAGCTTTAATTCCAAGTACTTGCAGCCTAATCAGTGTTAAATGATTGGGTTTCATTTTTTTTTCAAACAGTTCAAATTGTCTGTTTTGCTAGACTTGATATGTTATGTGAAAGCTCTCACACACTAGGTTCTTTACGTCAAGGGAACCTTAATGAATGTTATGTGAAAGCTCTCACACACTAGGTTCTTTACGTCAAGGGAACCTTAATGAATGTTATGTGAAAGCTTTCACACACTAGGTTCTTTACGTCAAGGGAACCTTAATTAATGTTATGTGAAAGCTCTCACACTAGGTTCTTTACGTCAAGGGAACCTTAATGAATGTTATGTGAAAGCTCTCACACACTAGGTTCTTTACGTCAAGGGAACCTTAATTAATGTTATGTGAAAGCTCTCACACTAGGTTCTTTACGTCAAGGGAACCTTAATGAATGTTATGTGAAAGCTCTCACACACTAGGTTCTTTACGTCAAGGGAACCTTAATGAATGTTATGTGAAAGCTCTCACACACTAGGTTCTTTACGTCAAGGGAACCTTAATGAATGTTATGTGAAAGCTCTCACACTAGGTTCTTTACGTCAAGGGAACCTTAATGAATGTTATGTTACATTAGGCCTAATGCTTTGTTAGGCATAATCGGGATCTTATCATTATATAGTGGGACCTCCATATATCAAAATTCTCCATGTATCAAAGTTTTGGTGAATCCCTGTCACATTACATAGAAAAACTGTTTGCTTTGGGATCGCAATACTACACCAGCAACCACACTTCAAATCTGCATTATTTGTACAGCTGATGGGCCTAAACATTTAAAAAATTTAAAATATTCTAGATTTTCCTACCTTTCATTTAGTTTTTTGTTTGGTCTTTTCTTTTCAGTGTTTTCCCAATAGAAGTACCAGGTAGGGGCTATCTACTAAACATTGTTCTAATTTATAATATACCTTTTCATACTGTCATGCAAATGGTGTTATTACAACATAAACATTTCCAAAGAGCATTACTAATTTTACATGAGGACAACCTAAAAAAACTCAAATCCATAAAAACAGAAGTCTTAGCTATCATAATTATTTTAGTTTGTTTGTTAAAGTTTTATTTATATGCTAAAATAACCTAACTAAACCTAACCTTCAATGCAGTGACTAATCTATGGTATGATTAAATTAGGATTGGTAATATTGATCCTGAAAATGAAAAAGTTTTTATCATAAACAACATTATAAATCATACCTAAAGGCCCGTTGACACGGTATTAGTTGACTAATGCAAGTACACTAATTTGGCTGCGCGCGCACAGCTTGCAATTTGTAAACAGACAAGCAAGCTACTAACATGCAAGTCCACTTGCAACTGAAAAAGTTTGTCACCATCCAACTTTACTAATGCAAGTTGACAATCCAAAATGGCGGCAACTGAAGAATTGGTAGTGCGGGGACACTTATTTGTGGAATGTTATGAAAAGAATTAGTTTTTGTGCAATTTTAAGCACCGAATTTATAAAGATAAGAATGGGAGGGATATTGCACTAGAGGGTATTGTAAAGTTATATCAGGTGTACATAAAGTTTCCAAAATAAAATGTTAGGCCTACATAAGTTATACAAATGTTCCTTGTGAGAGATATTATTTAATATCGGTAAACAAATGTTATCAATAATTTTAACAAACCATTATTTCCTACCACTCAACGTGGCATGTGTAATTTTTTTTATATACGATCACAAAATATAATACAACATTGTAGTACCGTGATTAGTTCCGGCAACATAAAATTCGCGTTATCGGCAAGTAAGGTATGAATGGCTGGCGGTTTTCACGCAAAATCTTCGGCACGTTTTCCAATCTCCATATTTGACACTTTAACCAATCTTTATAAGTTTTAATTATAGATGTTCAGCCCACACACGTCAAACACTTTGTAGTAATGCTTTGGAATCTTGAGTAGATACATAATATAATATTATTATCGCATAGCAAACCAGATTGTCTATATTTAAACCAATCTACATATTAATGAATTATTATTTTTAAGGAATAGTTTAGGCCTAGCAAGCTAGCATTTAACAAATTATTTTGTTATTAGTATACCAACATTTAAAACAGGGTTGAAAAAATCTGGGTTGGAACTATTTAAAAAAATGTCCTACCGAGTTTGGTTGTATTGGGATTTATTGAACTTATTTGAGTTTAATTTTATTTAACATGTATGCTAAATAAGTTAACACGTGTCAACACAACTAAATGTTAGTAAGCTAATACATAAATTGCATATCACTAACACCGTGCAACACAACTAACATGTTAGTAAGCTATACCATAAACTTGCATTAGTCACTAACACTTGTCACACAACTAACATTTATAAGCTAATTCACTAAACTTGCATTAGTCCACTAACACCTGTCAACGCAACTACATGTTGTAAGCTATATATAACTTGCATTAGTCTCTAAACGTGTCAACAACTAACATGTTAGTAAGCTAATACACTAAACTTGATTATCCCTAACACGTGTCAACACAACTAACATGTTAGTAACTAATATACTAAACTTGCATTAGTCCATCTAAACACGTTTCAACAAACTAACATGTTAGTAGCTATACCACTAACTTGCATTAGTCATACTCGTGTCAACACAACTACATTAAATAATACCATAAATTGTTTAGTCACTACACCGGTCAACATAACATGTTATAAGCAATACATAACTTGCATTAGTCACTACACGTGTCAACCAATAACATTATAAGCTAATCATAAATTGCATTAGCCACTAACACGTCAACACAACTAACATGTTAGTAGTAATACACTAAACTTGATTAGTCCATAACACCGTGTCAAACAATAACATGTTATAGAATCATAATTCTTAATTAAAGTGTCAACACAACTAACAGTTATAGCTAATACCACTAAACTTGATAGCCACTACACGTGTCAACAAATACAGTTAGTAAGAATACTATAACTTGCATTAGTCCTCTACACTGTCAACACAACTAACATGTTAGTAAGTAATACCACTAAACTTGATTAGTCACTAACACGTGCAACACAACTAACTGTTAGTAGCTATACTAAACTTGCATTAGTCCTAACACCGTGTCAACAAATAAATGTTAGTAGCTAATACAGTAAACTTGATTAGTCCACTACACGTGTCAACACACTTCATGTTGTAAGCTAATACCACTAAATGCATTAGTCATAACACTGTCAACACAACTAACATGTTAGTAAGATAAACCACTAAACTGCATTAGTCCACTAACACCGTGTCAACACAACTACATGTTATAGCATCATAAACGCATATCATAAAGTGTCAACACAACTAACTGTTATAAGCTAATACCACTAAACTTGCATTAGTCCACTAACACGTGTCAACCAACTAACATTTATAAGCTATACCATAACTTGCATAGTCCACTAACACCGTTCAACCAACTAACATTATAACAATACACTAAACTTGCATTAGTCCCTAACACCTGTCAACCAACTAAATGTTGTAGCTAATACCACTAACTTGCATTAGTCCACTAACACCTGTCAACAACTAACATGTTAGTAAGCTAATACATAACTTGATAGTCCCTAACCGTGTCAACCAACTAACATTTAGTAAGCTAATACACTAAATTCATTAGTCACTAACACTGTGTCAACACAACAACATTTAGTAAGTAAACCATAAACTTGCATTATCCACTAACACCGTGTCAACACAACTAACATGTTAGTAACTAATACATAAACTTCATTAGTCCACTAACACGTGTCAACACAACAAACATGTTAGTAGCAATACCTAACTTGCATTAGTCACAACACCGTTCAACCAACTAACATTTAGTAAGCAATCCACTAAACTTGCATTAGTCCCTAACACCTGTCAACAACTACATTTAGTAAGCATACCATAAACTTGCATTATCCACTAACACCGTGTCAACCAACAACATGTTAGTAAGCTAATACATAACTTGCATTAGTCCCTAACACCGTGTCACACAACTAACATTTGTAAGCTAATACATAAACTGATATCCACTAACACCGTGTCAACCAATAACATGTTATAACTAATACTATAGACTTGCATTAGTCCCATCACCGTGTCAACACAACTAACATGTTAGTAAGCTATACACTAACTGATAGTCCACTAACACCGTGTCAACACAACTACATGTAGTAAGATACCACAAACTTGATTAGTCCACAACACCGGTCAACAATAACATGTTAGAAGCTAATACCACTAAACTTGCATAGTCCATAACACGTGTAACCAACTAACATGTTAGTAAGTAATACCACAAACTTGCATTAGTCCACAAACGTGTCAACACAACTAACATGTTAGTAAGATACCACTAAATTGCATTAGTCCACTAACACCTGTCAACAACTAACATGTTAGTAACTAATACCACAACGCATTAGTCCACTAACGTGTCAACACAACTAACATGTAGTAAGCTAATACATACTGCATTAGTCCCTAACACCTTCAACACAACTAACATGTTATAAGCTAATACATAACTTGCATATCCCTAACCTGCAACACAACTAACATGTTAGTAAGCTAATACCATAAACTTGATTAGTCCACTAACACCGTGTCAACACACTAAATGTTAGTAAGCTAATACCACTAAACTGCATTAGTCCACAAACCGTGTCAACACAACTAACATTATAAGTATACATAAACTTGCATTATCCACTACACGTGTCAACCAACTACAGTTATAAGCTAATACCATAAACTTGCATTAGTCCAACACCGTGTCAACACAACTAACATGTTAGATAATACCATAAACTGCATTAGTCTAACACGTTCAACACAACTAACATGTTATAAGCTAATACCACTAAACTTGCATTAGTCCATTAAACCGTTCAACCAACTAACTGTTATAACTAATACATAACTTGCATTGTCATAACACGTTCAACACAACTACATGTAGTAAGTAATACACTAACTGCAAGTCCACTAACACCGTGTCAACACAACTAACATGTTAGTAAGTAATACATAACTGATTAGTCCCTACACCGTGTCAACACAACAACATTTAGTAAGTAATACTAAACTTGCATAGTCCCTAACACGTCAACCAACTAATGTATAATAATACATAACTTGATTTCACTACACCGTGTCACCACTACTGTTAAACTAATACATAACTTATTAGTCCACTAACACGTGTCAACACAACAACATGTTATAACTAATACCATAACTGCATTAGTCACTAACACGTGCAACACAACTAACATGTTAGTAACTATACACAAACTCATTAGTCCCACACCTGTCAACACAACTACATGTTGTACTAATACCACTAACTTGCATTAGTCCACTAACACCGTGTCAACCAACTAACATGTGTAGCTAATACAAACTTGCATTAGTCCCTAACACCGTTCACACAACTAACTTTAGTAACTAATACCATAACTTGCATTATCCCTAACACGTGTCAACCACTACTGTTAGTAACTAATATATAATATTAGTCCCTAACACCGTGTCAAACAACAACATGTTAGAAGTAATACCCTAAACTTGATAGCCACTAACCCGTGTCAACCAACAACATGTAGTAGCTATACACTAAACTTGATTAGTCCTACACGTTCAACACAACTAACAGTTGTAAGCTAATACCACTAACTGATTAGTCCACTAACACGTTCACAACTAACATGTTAGTAAGTATACACTAAACTGATTATCCCTAAACTGTCAACACAACTAAATTTAGTAACTAATACACTAAACTTGCATTATCCACTAACACTTCAACACAACTAACTTTATAGTAATAATAACTTGCATTAGTCCCTACACTGTCAACACAACTAACATGTTATAGCTAAACCATAAACTTCATTGTCCACTAACACCGTGTCAACACAACAACAGTTATAGTAATACTAACTGCATTAGTCCACACCGTGTCAACACAACTAACATGTTAGTAAATACCACTAAACTTGCATAGTCCACTACACCGTGTCAACACAACTAACAGTAGTAGCAAACTAAACTTGCATTGTCCTACACCGTGTCAACACAACTAACATGTTAGTAAGCTAATACCACTAACTTCATTAGTCCACAACCGTGTCAACCAACTACATGTTAGTAAGTAATACACTAAACTTGCATTAGTCCACTACACGTGTCACACAATACATGTTAGTAAGCTATACATAAACTTGCATTGTCCCTAACCGTGTAACAAACTACTTAGACTAAAATAAATTTTATCATAACACCTTAACAACTAAAGTTAGTAAGTTACACAAACTATTGTCCCACACGTGTAACACAACTAACATTGAAGCATCACTAAATTGCATATCCACTTAACACGTTCAACAAACAACAGTTGTAGTCAACCATAAAATTGTTGTCATTTAACACCGTTAAAAATAAATGTAGTAACTAATATTAAATTATTAGTCATAAAGTTCAAAATAAATGTTAGTACTAATAACAAATGTTCCTAAGTTTAAACGAAACATGTTATAATAATTTAACTTATTCCTACTAACCTGTTAAACAACTAAATTATAACTATACCTAATTCGCCACAAACGGTAACGCAATAAGTATAAGCTATTACCAAAACTTGCATTTCCACTCCATTACACTTAACATTTATAAGTAATATAATGTTAGCCACTAAACCTGTAAACTTAATTTAGTAGCTAATATATATATTGCATAGCCCAACATTAACCAACTACATTTAAGAATTATAAAAATTGCATAGCACTACATTAACAAATATTGTTATAGTAAACATAAACTGTTGTAAAACGTTAACTAACTACATGTTATATTAATAACTTATTGATTATCATAACACTAAAAATAACATTTAAGTAATATAATAATATTGGTCACTAATAATGTAAAGAACTAAATAGAACAATACATAACTTTTAGTTCTAAAACTTAAAGAACTAATTTAAAGTTAATAAAATTGTATTAGTCCCTACCTTCAAACACCCTTTAGTAACTATACATAAATGTATAATCCACGAAACAGTGTAAAAACTAAAGGAGATAACTATTCACCATTTTTTATAGCCACTAACTGTGTAACACAACTACATGTTGTAAGTATACACTAAACTTGCATTAGTCCACTACAGTGTCAACACAACTAACATGTTAGTAAGCTAATACCACTAAACTTGCATTATCATAACACCTGTCACACAACTAATTTATAGCTAATACCACTAACTTGCATTAGTCACTAACACGTGTCAACACAACTACATGTTAGTAAGCTAATACCACTAAACTTGCATTAGTCACTAACACCGTGTCAACACAACTAACATTTAGTAAGCTAATACACTAAACTTGCATTAGTCCACTACACCTGTCAACACAACTACATGTTAGTAAGCTAATACCACTAAACTTGCATTAGTCCACTAACACCGTGTCAACACAACTAACATGTTAGTAAGCTAATACTAGTAGACTTGCATTAGTCCACTAACACCGTGTCAACACAACTAACATGTTAGTAAGCTAATACCACTAAACTTGCATTAGTCCACTAACACCGTGTCAACACAACTATCATGTTAGTAAGCTAATACCACTAAACTTGCATTAGTCCACTAACACCGTGTCAACCAACTAACATGTTAGTAAGCTAATACCAGTAGACTTGCATTAGTCCTCTAACACCGTGTCAACTCAACTAACATGTTAGTAAGATAATACTAGTAAACTTGCATTAGTCCACTAACACTGTGTCAACACAACTAACATGTTAGTAAGCTAATACCACTAAACTGGCATTAGTCCACTAACACCGTGTCAACACAACTAACATGTTAGTAAGCTAATACCACTAAACTTGCATTAGTCCATTAACACCGTGTCAACACAACTAACATGTTAGTAAGCTAATACCACTAAACTTGCATTAGTCCATTAACACCGTGTCAACAGGCCTTAACTAAGATCATTTTATGTCTGAGCCAAACATTCATATATCTTAATATATATTTAAATAAATAAATAAATAAATTAGCTAATTCATACCAGTAAATCATCACTCACATGTATGGAATGGTGACTTATGAAACTCTGACAAATGGTGGTTTTCTAAGTCAAAGCGTTCTTGATTCAAAGGGCTTAAAAATTTTAAGTACCTATTGAAATGTTAATGTTTGGTGTCATAACTAAGATACAACAATCAAATCATCACCATTTTAAAGCTCTTGCTTGACACTTTAAACAAAATATATATGTAGGCTATATAAAATTTGACAAATTTTGGGGCTATAAAATAGAATTTGAATATTTTCCAAAACTAGAATTTAAATGTTTGAAAAAAAAATTAATACACATTTCAATTTGAATTTGTATATTAAGGAATAACTACTGAAAATAGCACTTTCAAGCGATCAGAAATATAAAATTAAACCCATTATAATAAATCAGCGAGTCTCAAACTAGGTTTCGCGGAATCCCAGGGTCCCACGAAAGGGTGCCAGGGGCTCCCTGAGACATTTATACATAATGCTGGCTAAACATTATTAATACATTTTTATGTTAAAAATTCATAAACATCCATCTAATTAGCAACATGTCCAGTTTAGTTATGGAAAGGAAAATGAAATTGCTTTTTAACATTATTAAAAAAACAAATAATGTAGGCCTAACCCTTATTAGTGGATGAGTTACAGTACATTTTGGATGAGAATAATAATATATTATAAATGTAAGAAATAAATTAATTTTGTTTTAGACAATTTATAACATAAGCTATATACGTTTTAGCTAATTTTCATTTATTTGAGGTATTTAACATGCATTTTCTGAACCAGCAAATTATATCAGCACACAACTTATAAATTAACTTAAATCTAGAACAGACACAACAACCAGCCCCCCGGCCATTAATTCCTCATTGTGAAAGAGGGAACCCCCATTTCACCAGTGATAAATGTTTCGGCCATGCCAGGAACCGAACCTAGGACTCTTGGCTCAATAGACATACACGCTACCAACTGAGACAAGGAGACATGAATACAAGGGGTTCTTCAGTAGGTTTTGTAGCATTTAGAGGTTCCTTGTGATAAAATAGTAAGAGAACCACTGAAATAAACAATCAACTGTTGCTATTTATTGACATCATTTTACTATTTAACCATTATTAAAACCCTGTGCACAATGAGTGATAGTTGAGTGACGGTAAACGGAAGATAGTAGCGAGTGGTTCACAACCCACTAAGTTATATACTATCGAAAACAATCATTCTTGTTTTTGCAGTACTACAGTACTACAGATGTTTTATCAGAAAATAGCATTGATATAGAATCTTGTTAGTCAGGATTTGACTGTATTTACAGTTATTGATTTTATTTTTTCTCTATAAACACTAATATTGCTCAAATGCATATTTAGTGATGGTTTTTTAGTGCCGCATATTACTACCTGTTTGGGTTACACACTTATGTACTAATTACACTAATCGTTTTAAGGATTAGGAACATAATATTTTTGATGCAGTTTACCTGCATTTGCACGGAGGGAGTGTGAAAAACCATCAGTACACTTAACTGATGTTCAAAGCTCTATCTCCCCATCATCGGCAGCCTAGTCTACTACGAGAGTAGCCCCTTAGATCTTGCAGCTGGCAAAGCAGACTATATTTTGATATTAAAATACAATATAATAAAGCAGCACCACCACTGCTTTTGCAATCTGAGCCTGAATTTGTTTCAGATTTGATTTGGTGACTGATCCGTTACCACCACCAGCGACAAGATGAGTAGATTCTTTGCAACAGGTTCAGACTCTGAGTCTGAGAGCTCTTCTGAGGAAGAACAATTGCCCAGACAACCTACAGCTGCTTTCACTGTGTGTATAGTACATGCTCTCTTTTACAAAAAACTAAGACCGATTAAAAATAACTTGAAAACTCACAATTTAAAAAGTATATTATTTTATCATCATTCTTAATTCCATGAATTAACCTTCGATGTCATATAACCATAACTACCGATACTAAAATTCACAAATAATCTAATTACATGTTGCAAGCCATCTGAGGATTAAAGTTTTATGTACAAATATAGTGAGTTGCGCTACTATTTTCTACCACTTGGCACATGTTATGTAATAATTAATATTTTCTTACAATATAAATGATTATTTTTCTTATTTATTTAGTAGGCATACTATTCAGGTTTAGGTATATTTTTTAAACCGCGTCTTACTATCAGTATGATCAACACACATTTAACACACTAATTCAGTAAAAGTGAGGAAGGTAGTACCCATATGTGCCTGTAGAGGGAGAGGGGAACATATTTAAACACTCAATTCATAGTATCTGGCAATCTGTGCCAGTTGTGTGCCTTTTTAAGTTGGGAACTTTTAATGTGGGTACTGGTCTACCTTTTGAATATAAAATTGTATGCTTGGCCTTAAAATGTAGACTTTTTTTTTAGATATATTTTTGTTCTTTTTATTTTAATTCTACTTTATATGATTTGAGTTAAAAAAATATTGGGGTCTTGAGGAGGGAAATTTCGCCTTTGGCCACAAAGCTGGGTTTGAATCCTGTTTGAGTATAGTTTTTCCACTGTACTTTCACACTTATGTGGCAAGCCTGGATGGTTAGTAATACACTAGACACAAAAATAACATTATTTCCATTGTTAAATAAAATGTATTTTAAAAGTGGTATGACAAAGAGAATATTAATTTTTCAGTTCAGCGATGAAGAGGAAGACACCAAAAGAATTGTCAGATCGGCCAAAGAAAAGCGCTACGAAGAGTTAATGAATTTAATTCGTAATATAAGAAATTACAAAAAAATTAAGGACATGAGTAGTATGCTGACAAGTAAGTTGTATTCTTAATCAAAATATAAATTAATGAATATGTAATATAACATAATAAATTCAGAGATTTCATGATAATATATTCCAAATTGATCTATCCCTTATTATATTATTTCAAAATGTTTCAAATCGGTGTTTTCTCAAGTCATTTATAACTGAAAGAGCTAATCCTGGTATCAGGGAGACTTTAAATAGGCCAAGAATAAATTAGTTCTTAATCAGTATGTAGAAAATAATTATGAGTGAGTTAATTCTGATTCTTGACAAACCTAATGGATAAGATGCTCTAAAATGTAAAAACTCTTAATTTTGCAATTATTTGGTTTAGCCTACTAAATATGGTATTTTTAGTGTTCATATTTGTATATCTGTTTGTATTTTACTTTTGTATAGTTTTACAAAAGTTGTATATTGTTTTACAAACATATCTGTGCCACAACTTTGAAGGTTTTGAAGACTTGATGCGTGCCTATACCAAGGCTCTCCCAGTCATCTCAAAGGAAGAAAATGGCCAAACACCAAGATTCTATGTGCGCTGTTTGGTAGAAATGGACGATTTTATAACCGAAGTGTGGGAATTTCGTGAAGGAAGGTAATTTTAGCAATAAAATTGACACTACCTAAACAAATAATTAGGTGTCTGTCCACTTTTTCATCTTAAAGCAAACTCGAACTGAATATATGAAATATTCTTGAAGCCAAATCAAAGTTTGAATATTTTTTGCTAATTTTCTGTGCTTAAAAGGATAAATGGAGTCTATTCATATAACTTCATTATTATTACCACCACCACATCTTTCTACTTGTTCGGGTTATACGCACTTACACTAATGTGTAATGGTAGGGTGATTGTGAGATGAAATGAAGGACCTACAGTTTAACGTGGGATCCGAACCATCCACACATTCACAAGTTGTGAGCAATCAGATAAATCTGTGCCGGGACCGAGGATTGAACCCCGGACCCCCAGTACAGAAGTCCGATACCGTACCGCCATGTCATCTTTTATTCATTAATATAACATATAAAATGTTTAAATAAAATACTTCAGGATTTTCCAAATCCATATTAATTTCTAATTTACATAACAGCTTAGAATGTCAATACTTGAAGATAAATTAATTATTTTTGCTGCCACTATTTTAAAAGATGTGTTTATTATTATATTAATATTCTAAAATATGGTTTATCTATGAATCCTGGGTGACCTGGTGGTCTAGGGGTAAGGTGTCAGACTTCTGTGCTGGCGGCCGGGGTTCAATCCTCGGTCCCGGCACAGATTTTCCAAACCCTTCCTACACCTCTGACAAGACATCTTGTGAATGTGTGGAATGCCAGGCCGCCACCGTGGTTCGGATTCCACGTTAAACTGTAGGTCCTTCATTTCATCTCACAATCACCCTACCATTACACATTAGCGTAAGTGCGTATAACCCGAACGGGTAGTAAGACGCGGTGCTAATAATAATCATATGAATCCTGGCTAAAAATTTTGCATTTTTATTGTTGTAGTTTTCTAAAATGTGTATCTATGAATCTTGGCTAGAAATGTTTGCTATTTTGTGAAAATTACAAACATACTCTTTTTTTTTTTCATAATTAGCTTTCTCTCCATTTTTCAGGTGATTATATGCATTTCCTTCACATTCATCCTTGTTGACCTTTATCCTTAAATTAGTGTAAATCTCATGTCTAAATGGATGGTATAACTTATAATACCACAAAAAAAAATTCTTTTAGTTTTATTCACATTGTCTCCAACTCTGATCCGACATGTTTCATTGCGAGTGTTTTTTTTTCCAATGCTCTATACTGTTTTCTCTTTAGGCAAATGCTTGTGCAGGTACTTGGTGTTTGTACATTGTTTATTGTTAGATCAGTACCATTAGTCTCTACTTCATGTTTCTGTCCTCTATGCTATCTCTTTGGATAGTGCTTCCTTTATCTAGGTTCTCTATGCCTCGAAATTAGTTAGTTTTTGTTTTGTCTTGTGATCTGATTGCCTTTGTTGTGGTTTAAACGGTTTTTTGGTCTTTTCTTATATTCTCTTGACTCCTTCCACCTTCATTAACCTTTCCTCACTCTCGGAGCAACAAGAACATACCTGGACCCCTCTTGGTCTATTGTTTTCCCGCCAAGTGTCGCTGGCGCGGTTTTTCGTTCTGCCGTAGTTTTAGTGAGTCGTGTGCTGAGACTTGATCGACCTTAAGTGATGGTTATAGGTTCCGTGAACTTTCACCTGGAAGCGGTCCAATCTCATTATTCGTGTGCGTGTGTTAACAACACTAGACAACACCAATCAGACAACATAAAGTGAAGATGAGTTGCCTCTACCCGTTCCCATTCCACCATACAGTCCATTTATCCGGTTCGTAACACTGGTCCTCCATAGGTTTTTTAGTTTTCAGTTCTTGTGATTTACGCTACACTTAGAATTCAATCTTTTTTTCTTTACCACCTGCTTGTACTTGGTGGCTACAGACAGGGGAAACCGGGATATCCTGGAAAAGTCAGGGAATTTTTGGTTGACAGGGAAAACAGGAAAATGTCAAGGAATTTAACTAAAAATAAGGAAAATTCAGGGAATTAAAAATAGGTTTAAAATATCCCATTAATTTCGCAACTAAACATGAAAACAAAAGTAAATAATAATTAAATAAAATAACATTTTAATTTTTAAAATAACTGATAAAACCGTTTCTGTTTAGTATAGACAAACTTTTTTTAATATGTATCAATAATAAATGAAACAAAAGTCATCATCCACCATTAAAACTGGAAAAAAGTAGTCAGGAAAATTTAAAAAATGTTGCCTGGAAAACCTGGAAAAGTCGGGGAATTTTGTAAAATATGTTTTTAGCCACTCTGTTGTAAAACCTTTTTCCCATACTAAATAATATATTATAATGTATTTTGCAAATTTTACACAAAAAAATTGTGATTTAAGTGCAGGGTTTCAGAATACGTTCAGGGACTCATTATTATCAAAGAACATAAATTTTGCATGCATAATTTCCCACAATATCGTAACACACAAAATAAAACCACGTTGAACATTTAATGGTGGCTGGAGGGATTAAGGATTATTACTACATAGTTTTGAAAATTATAATTTAAACATACGTTTAACTGCACAATTTCTATGCCTACCATATACAAAATTTAGTTGTCCCCAAGAAATGGCAGCCTTCCCGTTTCCTTGTGAAGTTTTTCCCTGACCTTTGACATCTTATAGACCTTGAAGCGAGAACTAGAATAAAGCTGGGTAAAGGTATACTTTGTTCCATTTAAATGTCTGTCCAAGGATGGACCTTTGTGGCCAGGTGGGCCATTCCAAGTGATGCTAGTCATTCAGACACGCTCTCCAGGACAATGTGGTGAAACACACACTTTCATTTGCTTCCTTTATCACAGCACTACTACGGTTTGACTTCCATAGACCTAGGTTTTTAGTTAATGCACGTCCATCAGGTTGTTTGGAGTCACCCTGAACCTTACTTTTCTACCGAGTATACAAAGGAATTATTTAAACCAGATAGATAAAATGATTAGAATAACAAAAATAGATTTATTATAACAGAGAAATAAAATATTTGATTGATTACAATAGATATACAAAAACATAAGATAGAAGTTCCAGAATAATACTGTCTTGTCGCAACATGGGTAAGATCAAATGCAGTAGGACTGAAGAACAATGTTCAATTACAAAACAGCTCGACTGATGCCAGGCTACAGTTAGATGATTCTAAAAGAAATAAACAAATGTTACCTGGAAATTATATACATATAGCATTGTTAACACATTTATTATTTAAACTAGCTTGCTTGATTGGGACTTAAGAAAACTCTCTAAGAGACATTGTATAATGAATAGCAATAGAAATGTTATTTGATTACATTGGTAGATGGCTAACATACAGGCTTCAACACATAGTACTATGGCCTGTCCTTTCCCTATTGGTACTGACAGAGCATTCAATAGTACATGTAATTATGACCCACTCCCTGGGGTACAACACTAATTTAATTCATACAATATTAATACTCAGTCAATAGGTGCCAAAAATGGGCAGAGAGAAAAAAGGTATTATCTGCGCGGACCCCATATGGAAACAAGCTGAGTTCCACGCTTTACGCACCCAAGATAATACCCCACGTGAAGCGTGGCAAACAATAATGATTCAATACATTGAACACAGTAACCCAACTGGGTCCTAAAAAAAGGATAAATAACTTGATTGTAGCCATAAAAACAAGTGTGTAATTCTAAGGACTCAAAAGAGAAATATCGTGCTCACTGAATATAGCAACCATTTGGACTAAGTCCTCATTACATCTGGAGCTCAAGGCTCCTATATAGAAGCTATATCATATGGATATAGGAAAAATATGGCTGCTTGGACCAATATAACAAGTTTGAGGGACTTGAGCAACACTAGAGTTACTGTGACTACAACAACAGAGTTGTAATAATACAAAACCAAAATCTAGTCACTCTGACTGAAACAAGAAGTCAAAATAATCATAATAGTCGCCTCGACTATACTAAGTTTGAAATAAACAATAAGTCAGATGGACTTACTAAATAAACAATTTCTAATCTTTTAACTAGACAATAAGTTAGATGGACGTCGCCTCTATACTTAAGAAATCGGAGAGGATATTCCTTGGTGGCGCTGCGGTGAGTAGCACGCCCAATATTGCATGGCCACCGGTCCTTTCATGAAGAGAGGTTTTCCTCAGAGCTGCTGCGATGAGTACCACGTCCAATACTGCATGGCTACCAGTCCCTTCGTGAAGAGAGTTTTTCCTCGGAGGCGCGGCGGTGAGCAACACGCCCTATACTCCAAGGCCACTGGTTCCTTCATGAAGAGAGGTTTTCCTCAGAGCCACTGCAGTGAGTACCACGTCCAATACTGCATGGCCACCAGTCCCTTCGTGAAGAGAGGTTTTCTCGGAGGCACGGCGGTGAGAACCACGCCCTATACTCCAGGGCCACTGGTCCCTTTGTGGAGAGAAGTTCCTTCTTCAACGACGTGATATGATAAAATAATATTTTGTAAATCTGAGGGTACCTATTTTATACCTTTTTTCAGACTAGAACGGAACAAAAAGAAATAGAGAAAAGATGTGATAACACAGCTGATGATAGGATCTTGCGGGGTGTGGAAAAGGGGAGGTTCGAAGACACGCCGCCATGACAGTGGCACTCGAGGGTCGTGGGAGTGAACCTAACTTAGTTTTAGTTCTTTTCTTTGACAGAAGTAGTAGTAAGTGGATGTGTTAGCAAGCACTCTGTTGCCATTTGTGTTGAATATTTTTCTAGAAGGCATGTTGGTGTTATTCGATCCCATCCAGCCACGGTGAGTAAGTTTTGAAGCATATTATTCCTGAATGTATTAGCTTTAATTATCTTCTTTGGATTCCACTATTGTAAGTTTAGTATTTTTAAGCAGATTTGTATTATTAAAATCCTTTGTAAATATTTTCTATTGGGAGCACGTGGATCATATCAGAGTCCATCCAGTCGTTAACAGTAGGTTTTGAAGGATATTATTACTAAATATTTCAAATCTAATCCTCTTCTTTGGATTTTGCCAATATAATTATTATAACTTCGTATTTTTACGTAGCCTAATTGTGTAGTTGTCAACTTTACATGATTGACACGCTACAACCCTCGAATTTGATGCTCTAAAATTTGGTCTGAAACTAAGTACTCATTAACTTGTCACTGAAACAGAGGCACATTTTTTTTCCATTTGGAGGTTTTGTTATCCTATTCTTTAGTGTCTACAATAACTTACTTTCTGATAGTGTCTCTGTCATCTGCCACTTTTTTTCACACGGTGAAACTACTGAATCAGAACCAGACTACTTAAAACGTCAAAACAATGATCTTTACCTGCACCAAATTTTCCCAGGACTGCTTTAACTTCCCTGAACATTGTTTGTGCGTTTGGCCATATTCTGAAACTTTGATTAAGTAGGCGTTTTTTTTTAGTAAGGTTTCATCTCGAAAATAAAAATTTTGACTGGAGAACCTGGAAAGGTCAGGGAATTTCAATGTTACAATTTAGTTGCAACCATGTTTAGTTAGGTTCTTAAAATATGTGTTAGTTTTACCAATTTTGGACAACAATAATTAAAAAAAAAAGGATTTTTTTTAACAAATTTAATATAGCATACATAGTTGTATGGATCTCATTGTTTTATTGATCTGTCACACCCCCTTCCAGGGGGCTGAATCTGTCAGGATAGCTTGCGGTAGAGGTTAGGTTGCTGGCAAGGTAGTTGACCCGATGATCTAGTCTGCTATGGTCCGGCGTAACTGCCTCTGAAATTGATGATAAATGTCAGCCACAATTACAACAAATTAGAAACTTTAGTAGCTCAATATGGCCCCTTTACTCCCCAACTAGAGCAACATGGTTATGAGCAGTCAGCATTCCTGTTTACCATCTCATATTCACTAATCCAGTGCTCTCAGTCACCTACATCCAAGGAAACATTGCTCAGGGTTGGGAGCAGTTGTCCTCTGATACGATGATACAAAGCTTTAAGTACAGTGCTGTACAAGAATTAGGAAACTCATAAAAAAATTAAATTTGATAAATTAAATTTTTTATGTTAACTCCTAACTTAGTATTGTATGCGCTCACTAGTCAGACATAGACATTTCTTATGTTAACTCCTAACTTAGTATTGTTTGCGCTCACTAGTCAGACATAGACATTTCTTATGTTAACTCCTTAGTATTGTTTGCGCTCACTAGTCAGACATAGATATTTCTTATGTTAACTCCTAACTTAGTATTGTTTGCGCTCACTAGTCAGACATAGACATTTCTTATGTTAACTCCTTAGTATTGTTTGCGCTCACTAGT
This sequence comes from Timema cristinae, assembly GCA_039000515.1. Classification (NCBI taxonomy): domain Eukaryota; kingdom Metazoa; phylum Arthropoda; class Insecta; order Phasmatodea; family Timematidae; genus Timema; species Timema cristinae. The sequence continues at coordinate 4,001,024 of JBCFYV010003508.1, read as the reverse complement.
CAGACATAGACATTTCTTATGTTAACTCCTAACTTAGTATTGTATGCGCTCACTAGTCAGACATAGACATTTCTTATGTTAACTCCTAACTTAGTATTGTTTGCGCTCACTAGTCAGACATAGACATTTCTTATGTTAACTCCTAACTTAGTATTGTTTGCGCTCACTAGTCAGACATAGACATTTCTTATGTTAACTCCTAACTTAGTATTGTTTGCGCTCACTAGTTAGACATAGAGATTTCTTATGTTAACTCCTAACTTAGTATTGTTTGCGCTCACTAGTTAGACATAGACATTTCTTATGTTAACTCCTAACTTAGTATTGTTTGCGCTCACTAGTCACATATAGACATTTCTTATGTTAACTCCTTAGTATTGTTTGCGCTCACTAGTCAGACATAGACATTTCTTATGTTAACTCCTTAGTATTGTTTGCGCTCACTAGTCAGACATAGATATTTCTTATGTTAACTCCTAACTTAGTATTGTATGCGCTCACTAGTCAGACATAAACATTTCTTATGTTAACTCCTAACTTAGTATTGTTTGCGCTCACTAGTCAGACATAGACATTTCTTATGTTAACTCCTAACTTAGTATTGTTTGCGCTCACTAGTCAGACATAGACATTTCTTATGTTAACTCCTAACTTAGTATTGTTTGCGCTCACTAGTCAGACATAGACATTTCTTATGTTACCTCCTAACTTAGTATTGTTTGCGCTCACTAGTCAGACATAGACATTTCTTATGTTAACTCCTAACTTAGTATTGTATGCGCTCACTAGTCAGACATAGACATTTCTTATGTTAACTCCTAACTTAGTATTGTTTGCGCTCACTAGTCAGACATAGACATTTCTTATGTTAACTCCTAACTTAGTATTGTTTGCGCTCACTAGTCAGACATAGACATTTCTTATGTTAACTCCTAACTTAGTATTGTTTGCGCTCACTAGTCAGACATAGACATTTCTTATGTTAACTCCTTAGTATTGTTTGCGCTCACTAGTCAGACATAGTCATTTCTAATGTTAACTCCTTAGTATTGTTTGCGCTCACTAGTCAGACATAGACATTTCTTATGTTAACTCCTAACTTAGTATTGTTTGCGCTCACTAGTCAGACATAGACATTTCTTATGTTAACTCCTAACTTAGTATTGTTGGTGCTCACTAGTCAGACAGACATTTCTTATGTTAACTCCTAACTTAGTATTGTTTGCGCTCACTAGTCAGACATAGACATTTCTTATGTTAACTCCTAACTTAGTATTGTTTGCGCTCACTAGTCAGACATAGACATTTCTTATGTTAACTCCTTAGTATTGTTTGCGCTCACTAGTCAGACATAGACATTTCTTATGTTAACTCCTAACTTAGTATTGTTTGCGCTCACTAGTCAGACATAGACATTTCTTATGTTAACTCCTAACTTACTATTGTTTGCGCTCACTAGTCAGACATAGATATTTCTTATGTTAACTCCTAACTTAGTATTGTTTGCGCTCACTAGTCAGACATAGACATTTCTTATGTTAACTCTTAACTTAGTATTGTTTGCGCTCACTGGTCAGACATAGACATTTCTTATGTTAACTCCTAACTTAGTATTGGTTGCGCTCACTGGTCAGACATAGACATTTCTTATGTTAACTCCTAACTTAGTATTGTTTGCGCTCACTAGTCAGACATAGACATTTCTTATGTTAACTCCTTAGTATTGTTTGCGCTCACTAGTCAGACATAGACATTTCTTATGTTAACTCCTAACTTAGTATTGTTTGCGCTCACTAGTCACACATAGACATTTCTTATGTTAACTCCTAACTTAGTATTGTTTGCGCTCACTAGTTAGACATAGACATTTCTTATGTTAACTCCTAACTTAGTATTGTTTGCGCTCACTAGTCAGACATAGACATTTCTTATGTTAACTCCTAACTTAGTATTGTTTGTGCTCACTAGTCAGACATAGACATTTCTTATGTTAACTCCTAACTTAGTATTGTTTGCGCTCACTAGTCAGACATAGACATTTCTTATGTTAACTCCTAACTTAGTATTGTTTGCGCTCACTAGTCAGACATAGACATTTCTTAGTTAACTCCTAACTTAGTATTGTTTGCGCTCAATAGTCAGACATAGACATTTCTTATGTTAACTCCTAACTTAGTATTGTTTGCGCTCACTAGTCAGACATAGACATTTCTTATGTTAACTCCTTAGTATTGTTTGCGCTCACTAGTCAGACATAGACATTTCTTATGTTAACTCCTAACTTAGTATTGTTTGCGCTCACTAGTCAGACATAGACATTTCTTATGTTAACTCCTAAATTAGTATTGTTTGCGCTCACTAGTTAGACATAGACATTTCTTATGTTAACTCCTAACTTAGTATTGTTTGTGCTCACTAGTTAGACATAGACATTTCTTATGTTAACTCCTAACTTAGTATTGTTTGCGCTCACTAGTCACATATAGACATTTCTTATGTTAACTCCTTAGTATTGTTTGCGCTCACTAGTCAGACATAGACATTTCTTATGTTAACTCCTTAGTATTGTTTGCGCTCACTAGTCAGACATAGTCATTTCTAATGTTAACTCCTTAGTATTGTTTGCGCTCACTAGTCAGACATAGACATTTCTTATGTTAACTCCTAACTTAGTATTGTTTGCGCTCACTGGTCAGACATAGACATTTCTTATGTTAACTCCTGACTTAGTATTGTTTGCGCTCACTAGTCAGACATAGACTTTTTTTGTAAAACGGTTATGTCTTCAATAATCCCATCTAAAATCCTAGAACTACACATAATTTTACTTTAAAACTATAAAATTATTTTTTAAATTAATTACTAGATACATTCATGTATTTACCTTTTAATCATACACACACATTTTCATTATTCCATACTATATAAAGATAAAAGTGGAGCACACTTCAAAGTTCTATTTTGTTTTGAAATGGCTTCCTTTTTTATTTCTTCAAGATAATAAAATACACATTTAATATTTATAAAAATTGACTGTCCTGTTAAATATTTTCAATTAAGTAGATTTATTTGTACTTGTATCCAAAATGGGGCATGCATAGGATGTAGGGAGCTTTTATAGTAGACATGATTTAGTTTGTTTTGTTTAGTAGTATTAAATATATCAATTTGTCCATAAAATGATAGAAAAGCAAAAATAAAATGTTTTAAACTTAAGACATGTATCATTATTATGGTTTATAGTTTTCACATTAGAATAATAAATGTCCACCTCACAAAGATCTTCTAACAGTTAGATATAGTGTGGCCACATTTGATGAACGCTGTGTTCTTCCAATACAAGTTTTAGGGAAGCTATTTGTGTTATCTATAAAGTTTATTTATTATCGAATTACAGGAAAAATATGTCAAAGAACAACTCTAAATCCCTCACATCAATCCGCCAGAAACTGCGCAAGTACACAAAAGAGTTTGAAGAGGACATGGCGAAGTTCAGAGCTAACCCTGACCAGCCAGACGAGGAGGAAGAAGAGAGAGGTAAGTTCAGAGCTAACCCTGACCAGCCAGACGAGGAGGAGGAAGAGATAGGGAAGTTCAGAGCTAACCCTGACCAGCCAGATGAGGAGGAGGAAGAGAGAGGTAAGTTCAGAGCTAACCCTGACCAGCCAGATGAGGAGGAGGAAGAGAGAGGTAAGTTCAGAGCTAACCCTGACCAGCCAGATGAGGAGGAGGAAGAGAGAGGTAAGTTCAGAGCTAACCCTGACCAGCCAGATGAGGAGGAGGGAGGAAGTTCAGAGCTAACCTGACCACCAGAGAGAAAGAGAGTAAGTTCAGAGCTAACCCTGACCAGCCAGATGAGGAGGAGGAAGAGAGAGGTAAGTTCAGAGCTACCTGACCAGCTAGAGCTAACCCTGACCAGCCAGATGAGGAGGAGGAAGAGAGAGGTAAGTTCAGAGCTAACCCTGACCACCAGATGAGGAGGAGAAGAGAGAGTAAGTTCAGAGCTAACCCTGACCAGCCAGATGAGGAGGAAGAAGAGGTAAGTTCAGAGCTAACCCTGACCAGCCAGATGAGGAGGAGGAAGAGAGAGGTAAGTTCAGAGCTAACCCTGACCAGCCAGATGAGGAGGAAGAGAGAGGTAAGTTCAGAGCTAACCCTGACCAGCCAGATGAGGAGGAGGAGAGAGAGTAAGTTCAGAGCTAACCCTGACCAGCCAGATGAGGAGGAGGAAGAGAGAGGTAAGTTCAGAGCTAACCCTGACCAGCCAGATGAGGAGGAAGAGAGAGGTAAGTTCAGAGCTAACCCTGACCAGCCAGATGAGGAGGAGGAGAGAGAGGTAAGTTCAGAGCTAACCCTGACCAGCCAGAGAGGAGGAGGAAGAGAGAGGTAAGTTCAGAGCTAACCCTGCAGCCAGTGAGAGAGAGAGAGTTCAGAGCTAACCCTGACCAGCCAGACGAGGAGGAGGAAGAGAGAGGTAAGTTCAGAGCTAACCCTGACCAGCCAGATGAGGAGGAGGAAGAGAGAGGTAAGTTCAGAGCTAACCCTGACCAGCCAGATGAGGAGGAGAAGAGAGAGAGAGGTATAGTTCAGAGCTAACCCTGACCAGCCAGATGAGGAGGAGGAAGAGAGAGGTAAGTTCAGAGCTAACCCTGACCAGCCAGATGAGGAGGAGGAAGAGAGAGTAAGTTCAGAGCTAACCCTGACCAGCCAGATGAGGAGGAGGAAGAGAGAGGTAAGTTCAGAGCTAACCCTGACCAGCCAGATGAGGAGGAAGAGAGAGAAGTTCAGAGCTAACCCTGACCAGCCAGACGTGGAGGAGGAAGAGAGAGGTAAGTTCAGAGCTAACCCTGACCAGCCAGATGAGGAGGAGGAGAGAGAGGTAAGTTCAGAGCTAACCCTGACCAGCCAGATGAGGAGGAGGAAGAGAGAGTAAGTTCAGAGCTAACCCTGACCAGCCAGAGAGGAGGAGGAAGAGAGAGGTAAGTTCAGAGCTAACCCTGACCAGCCAGCATGAGGAGGAGGAAGAGAGAGGTAAGTTCAGAGCTAACCCTGACCAGCCAGAGAGGAGGAGGAAGAGAGAGGTAAGTTCAGAGCTAACCCTGACCAGCCAGACGAGGAGGAGGAAGAGAGAGGTAAGTTCAGAGCTAACCCTGACCAGCCAGATGAGGAGGAGGAAGAGAGAGGTAAGTTCAGAGCTAACCCTGACCAGCCAGACGAGGAGGAGGAAGAGAGAGGTAAGTTCAGAGCTAACCCTGACCAGCCAGACGAGGAGGAGGAAGAGAGAGGTAAGTTCAGAGCTAACCCTGACCAGCCAGACGAGGAGGAGGAAGAGAGAGGTAAGTTCAGAGCTAACCCTGACCAGCCAGACGAGGAGGAGGAAGAGAGAGGTAAGTTCAGAGCTAACCCTGACCAGCCAGACGAGGAGGAGGAAGAGAGAGGTAAGTTCAGAGCTAACCCTGACCAGCCAGATAGGAGGAGGAAGAGAGAGGTAAGTTCAGAGCTAACCCTGACCAGCCAGATGAGGAGGAGGAAGAGAGAGGTAAGTTCAGAGCTAACCCTGACCAGCCAGATGAGGAGGAGGAAGAGAGAGGTAAGTTCAGAGCTAACCCTGACCAGCCAGACGAGGAGGAGGAAGAGAGAGGTAAGTTCAGAGCTAACCCTGACCAGCCAGAGAGGAGGAGGAAGAGAGAGGTAAGTTCAGAGCTAACCCTGACCAGCCAGATGAGGAGGAGGAAGAGAGAGGTAAGTTCAGAGCTAACCCTGACCAGCCAGATGAGAGGAGGAAGAGAGAGGTAAGTTCAGAGCTAACCCTGACCAGCCAGACTGAGGAGGAGGAAGAGAGAGGTAAGTTCAGAGCTAACCCTGACCAGCCAGATGAGGAGGAGGAAGAGAGAGGTAAGTTCAGAGCTAACCCTGACCAGCCAGAGAGGAGGAGGAAGAGAGAGGTAAGTTCAGAGCTAACCCTGACCAGCCAGATGAGGAGGAGGAAGAGAGAGGTAAGTTCAGAGCTAACCCTGACCAGCCAGATGAGGAGGGAAGAGAGAGGTAAGTTCAGAGCTAACCCTGACCAGCCAGATGAGGAGGAGGAAGAGAGAGGTAAGTTCAGAGCTAACCCTGACCAGCCAGATGAGGAGGAGGAAGAGAGAGGTAAGTTCAGAGCTAACCCTGACCAGCCAGATGAGGAGGAGGAAGAGAGAGGTAAGTTCAGAGCTAACCCTGACCAGCCAGATGAGGAGGAGGAGAGAGAGAGTAAGTTCAGAGCTAACCTGACCAGCCAGATGGAGGAGGAAGAGAGAGGTAAGTTCAGAGCTAACCCTGACCAGCCAGATGAGGAGGAAGAGGAGAGGTAAGTTCAGAGCTAACCCTGACCAGCCAGATGAGGAGGAGGAAGAGAGAGGTAAGTTCAGAGCTAACCCTGACCAGCCAGATGAGGAGGAGGAAAGAGAGAGGTAAGTTCAGAGCTAACCCTGACCAGCCAGATGAGGAGGAGGAAGAGAGAGGTAAGTTCAGAGCTAACCCTGACCAGCCAGATGAGGAGGAGGAAGAGAGAGGTAAGTTCAGAGCTAACCTGACCAGCCAGATGAGGAGGAGGAGAGAGAGGTAAGTTCAGAGCTAACCTGACCAGCCAGATGAGGAGGAGGAGAGAGAGAGGTAAGTTCAGAGCTAACCCTGACCAGCCAGACTGAGGAGGAGGAAGAGAGAGGTAAGTTCAGAGCTAACCCTGACCAGCCAGATGAGGAGGAGGAAGAGAGAGGTAAGTTCAGAGCTAACCCTGACCAGCCAGATGAGGAGGAGGAAGAGAGAGGTAAGTTCAGAGCTAACCCTGACCAGCCAGATGAGGAGGAGGAAGAGAGAGGTAAGTTCAGAGCTAACCCTGACCAGCCAGATGAGGAGGAAGAGAGAGAGGTAAGTTCAGAGCTAACCTGACCAGCCAGATGAGAGGAGGAAGAGAGAGGTAAGTTCAGAGCTAACCCTGACCAGCCAGATGAGGAGGAGGAGAGAGGTAAGTTCAGAGCTAACCCTGACCAGCCAGAGAGAGGAAGGAAGGAAGTCAGAGTACGAAGAGAGAGGAGGGAGAGAGATAAGTTCAGAGCTAACCTGACCAGCCAGGAGGAGGAGGAAGAGAGAGGTAAGTTCAGAGCTAACCTGACCAGCCAGATGAGGAGGAAGAGAGAGGTAAGTTCAGAGCTAACCCTGACCAGCCAGATGAGGAGGAGGAAGAGAGGTAAGTTCAGAGCTAACCTGACCAGCCAGATGAGGAGGAGGAAGAGAGAGGTAAGTTCAGAGCTAACCCTGACCAGCCAGATGAGGAGGAAGAGAGAGGTAAGTTCAGAGCTAACCCTGACCAGCCAGACTGAGGAGGAGGAGAGAGAGGTAAGTTCAGAGCTAACCCTGACCAGCCAGACGAGGAGGAGGAAGAGAGAGGTAAGTTCAGAGCTAACCTGACCAGCCAGATGAGGAGGAGGAAGAGAGAGGAAGTTCAGAGCTAACCTGACCAGCCAGATGAGGAGGAGGAAGAGAGAGTAAGTTCAGAGCTAACCTGACCAGCCAGATGAGGAGAGGAAGAGAGGTAAGTTCATGAGCTAACCCTGACCAGCCAGATGAGGAGGAGGAAGAGAGAGGTAAGTTCAGAGCTAACCCTGACCAGCCAGATGAGGAGGAGGAAGAGAGAGGTAAGTTCAGAGCTAACCCTGACCAGCCAGATGAGGAGGAGGAAGAGAGAGGTAAGTTCAGAGCTACCCTGACCAGCCAGATGAGGAGGAGGAAGAGAGAGGTAAGTTCAGAGCTAACCCTGACAGCCAGATGAGGAGGAGGAAGAGAGAGAGGTAAGTTCAGAGCTAACCTGACCAGCCAGATGAGGAGGAGGAGAGAGAGAGGTAAGTTCAGAGCTAACCCTGACCAGCCAGATGAGGAGGAGAAGAGAGGTAAGTTCAGAGCTAACCCTGACCAGCCAGATGAGGGAGGAAGAGAGAGGTAAGTTCAGAGCTAACCCTGACCAGCCAGACGAGGAGGAGGAAGAGAGAGGTAAGTTCAGAGCTAACCCTGACCAGCCAGAGAGGAGGAGGAGAGAGAGGTAAGTTCAGAGCTAACCCTGACCAGCCAGACTGAGGAGGAGGAAGAGAGAGGTAAGTTCAGAGCTAACCCTGACCAGCCAGATGAGGAGGAGGAAGAGAGAGGTAAGTTCAGAGCTAACCCTGACCAGCCAGATGAGGAGGAAGAGAGAGGTAAGTTCAGAGCTAACCCTGACCAGCCAGATGAGGAGGAGGAAGAGAGAGGTAAGTTCAGAGCTAACCCTGACCAGCCAGATGAGGAGGAGGAGAGAGGTAAGTTCAGAGCTAACCCTGACCAGCCAGATCGAGGAGGAGGAAGAGAGAGGTAAGTTCAGAGCTAACCCTGACCAGCCAGACTGAGGAGGAGGAAGAGAGGTAAGTTCAGAGCTAACCCTGACCAGCCAGAGAGGAGGAAGAGAGAGAAGTTCAGAGCTAACCTGACAGCCAGAGAGGGAAGGGAAGTTCAGAGCTACCTGACCAGCCAGATGAGGAGAGAAGAGAGAGGTATTCAGAGCTAACCCTGACCAGCCAATGAGAGGAGGAAAGAGAGGTAAGTTCAGAGTAACCTGACAGCAGATGAGGAGGAGGAAGGAGAGGTAGTTCAGAGCTAACCTGACAGCAGAGAGGAGGAAGAGAGAGAAGTTCAGGTAACCCTGACCAGCAGGAGGGAAGAAGAGGTAAGTTCAGAGCTAACCTGACAGCCAGAGGAGGAGGAAGAGAGAGGTAAGTTCAGAGCTACCCTGACCAGCCAGAGAGGAGGAGAGAGAGGAGTTCAGAGTAACCTGACAGCCAGAGAGAGGAGAAGGAGAGGTAAGTCAGAGCTAACCTGACAGCCAGAGAGGAGAGAGAGAGGTAAGTTCAGAGTAACCCTGACAGCCAGATGAGGAGGAAGAGAGAGGTAAGTTCAGAGCTAACCCTGACCAGCCAGATGAGGAGGAGGAAGAGAGAGGTAAGTTCAGAGCTAACCTGACCAGCCAGATGAGAGGAGGAAGAGAGGTAATTCAGAGCTAACCTGACCAGCCAGAGAGGAGGAGAAGAGAGAGTAAGTTCAGAGCTACCCTGACCAGCCAGATGAGGAGGAGGAAGAGAGAGTAAGTTCAGAGCTAACCGACAGCCAGAGAGAGGAGGAAGGAGAGGTAAGTTCGAGCTAACCCTGACCAGCCAGAGAGGAGGAGGAAGAGAGAGGTAAGTTCAGAGCTAACCCTGACCAGCCAGAGAGGAGGAAGAGAGAGGTAAGTTCAGAGCTAACCCTGCAGCCAGAGAGGAGAAGAGAGTAAGTTCAGAGCTAACCCTGACAGCCAGATGAGGAGAGAGAGAGAGTAAGTTCAGAGTAACCCTGACAGCCATGAGGAGGAGGAAAGAGAGGTAAGTTCAGAGCTAACCCTGACCAGCCAGAGAGGAGGAGGAAGAGAGAGGTAAGTTCAGAGCTAACCCTGACACCAGATGAGGAGGAAGAGAGAGGTAAGTTCAGAGCTAACCCTGACCAGCCAGAGAGGAGGAGGAAGAGAGAGGAAGTTCAGAGCTAACCCTGACCAGCCTAAGTCAGAGCTAACCTGACAGCCAAGAGGAGGAGGAAGAGAGGTAAGTTCAGAGCTACCCTGACAGCCAGAGGGAGGAGGAAGAGAGGTAAGTTCAGAGCTAACCCTGACAGGAAGGAGGAGGAAGAGAGAGGTAAGTCAGAGCTAACCCTGACCAGCCAGAGAGGAGGAAGAGAGAGGTAAGTTCAGAGCTAACCTGACCAGCCAGATAGAGGAGGAAGAGAGAGGTAAGTTCAGAGTAACCTGACCAGCCAGAGAGGAGGAGGAAGAAGAGGTAAGTTCAGGCTAACCTGACCAGCCAATGAGGAGGAGGAAGAGAGAGGTAAGTTCAGAGCTAACCTGACCAGCCAAGAGAGGAGGAGAGAGAGAGTAAGTTCAGAGTACCCTGACAGGATGAGGAGGAGAGAGAGGTAAGTTCAGAGCTAACCGACAGCCAGGAGGAGGAAAGGAAGGTAAGTTCAGAGCTAACCTGACAGCCAGATGAGGAGGAGAAGAGAGGAAGTTCAGAGCTAACCTGACCAGCCAGACAGGAGGAGAAGAGAGAGGTAAGTTCAGAGCTAACCCTGACAGCCAGAGAGGAGGAGGAGAGGAGGTAAGTTCAGAGCTAACCTGACCAGCCAGAAGGGGAGGAAGAGAGAGGTAAGTTCAGAGCTAACCCTGACCAGCCAGAGAGGAGGAGGAAGAGAGGTAAGTTCAGAGCTAACCTGACCAGCCAGAGAGGAGGGAAGAGAGGAAGTCAGAGCTAACCTGACCAGCCAGATGAGGAGGAGGAAGAGAGGTAAGTTAGAGCTAACCTGACAGCAGAGAGGAGAGGAAGAGAGAGGTAATTCAGAGCTAACCCTGACCAGCCAGATGAGGAGGAGGAAGAGAAGGTAAGTTCAGAGCTAACCCTGACCAGCAGATGAGGAGGAAGAGAGAGGTAGTTCAGAGCTAACCCTGACCAGCCAGATAGAGGAGAAGAGAGAGGTAAGTTCAGAGCTAACCTGACCAGCAGATGAGGAGGAGGAAGAGAGAGGTAAGTTCAGAGCTACCTGACCAGCCAGATAGGAGGAGGAAGAGAGAGTAAGTTCAGAGCTAACCCTGACCAGCCAGACGAGGAGGAGAAGAGAGGTAAGTTCAGAGCTAACCCTGACAGCCAGACAGGGGAGGAAAGAGAGGTAAGTTCAGAGCTAACCCTGACAGCCAGATAGAGGAGGAAGAGAGAGAAGTTCAGAGCTAACCCTGACCAGCCAGATGAGGAGGAAGAGAGGTAAGTTCAGAGCTAACCCTGACCAGCCAGAGAGGAGGAGGAAGAGAAGGTAAGTTCAGAGCTAACCTGACAGCAGATGAGAGGAAGAGAGAGAGTTCAGAGCTAACCTGACCAGCCAGAGGAGGAGGAAGAGAGAGGTAAGTCAGAGCTAACCTGACCAGCCAGATGAGGAGGAAGAGAGAGAAGTTCAGAGCTAACCTGACCAGCCAGACGGGAGAGAAGAGAGAGGTAAGTTCAGAGCTAACCTGACCAGCCAGAGAGGAGAGGAAGAGAGAGGTAAGTTCAGAGCTAACCCTGACCAGCCAGATGAGGAGGAAGAGAGAGAAGTTCAGAGCTAACCCTGACCAGCCAGAGAGGAGGAGGAAGAGAGAGGTAAGTTCAGAGCTAACCCTGCCAGCCAGATGAGGAGGAGGAAGAGAGGTAAGTTCAGAGCTAACCCTGACCAGCCAACGAGGAGGAGGAAGAGAAGGTAAGTTCAGAGCTAACCCTGACCAGCTCAGAGTAACGACAGCAGATGAGGAGAGGAAGAGAGAGGTAAGTTCAGAGCTAACCCTGACCAGCCAGAGAGGAGGAGGAAGAGAGAGGTAAGTTCAGAGCTAACCCTGACCAGCCAGACGAGGAGGAGGAAGAGAGAGGTAAGTTCAGAGCTAACCCTGACCAGCCAGAGAGGAGGAGAAGAGAGAGTAAGTTCAGAGCTAACCCTGACCAGCAGACGAGGAGGAGGAAGAGAGAGGTAAGTTCAGAGCTAACCCTGACCAGCCAGAGGGAGGAGAGAGAGGTAAGTTCAGAGCTAACCTGACCAGCCAGATGAGGAGGAGGAGAGAGAGAGTCAGAGCTAACCCTGACCGCCGATGAGGAGGAAGAAGAGGTAAGTTCAGGCTAACCCTGACAGCAGATGAGGAGGAAGAGAGAGGAAGTTCAGAGCTAACCCTGACCAGCAGAGAGGAGGAAGAGAGAGGTAAGTTCGAGCTACCCTGACAGCAGATGAGGAGAGGAAGAGAGGTAAGTTCAGAGCTAACCCTGACCAGCCAGAGAGGAGGAGAAGAGAGGTAAGTTCAGAGCTAACCCTGACCAGCCAGAGAGGAGGAGGAAGAGAGAGGTAAGTCATGAGCTAACCCTGACCAGCCAGATGAGGAGGAAGAGAGAGTAAGTTCAGAGCTAACCCTGACCAGCCAGACGAGGAGGAGGAAGAGAGAGGTAAGTTCAGAGCTAACCCTGACCAGCAGACAGGAGGAGGAAGAGAGAGGTAAGTTCAGAGCTAACCCTGACCAGCCAGACGAGGAGGAGGAAGAGAGAGAGTAAGTTCAGAGCTAACCCTGACCAGCCAGATAGGAGGAGGAAGAGAGAGGTAAGTTCAGAGCTAACCCTGACCACAACGAGAGGGAAGAGAGGTAGTCAGAGCTACCCTGACAGCAGAGAGGAGGAGGAGAGTAAGTTCAGACTAACCTGACCAGCCAGATGAGGAGGAAGAGAGAGGTAAGTTCAGAGCTAACCCTGACCAGCCAGATGAGGAGGAAGGAGAGGTAAGTTCAGAGCTAACCCGACCAGCCAGAGAGGAGGAGGAAGAGAGAGGTAAGTTCAGCTAACCCTGACCACCAGAGGAGGAGGAAGAGAGGTAAGTTCAGAGCTAACCCTGACAGCCAGAGAGGAGGAGAGAGAGGTAAGTTCAGAGCTGACCTGACCAGCCAGATGAGGAGGAGGAAGAGAGAGGTAAGTTCAGAGCTAACCCTGACCAGCAGAGAGGAGGAGGAAGAAAGAGGTAAGTTCAGAGCTAACCTGACCAGCCAGATGAGGAAGAGGAAGAGAGAGTAAGTTCAGAGCTAACCTGACCAGCCAGATGAGAGAGGAGAGAGAGGTAAGTTCAGAGAAACCCTGACCAGCCAGATGAGGAGAAGAAGAGGTAATTCAGAGCTAACCCTGACCAGCCAGATGAGGAGGAGAGAGAGGTAAGTTCAGAGCTAACCTGACCAGCCAGATGAGAGGAGGAAGAAGAGAGGTAAGTTCAGAGCTAACCCTGACCAGCAGATGAGGAGGAGGTAGAGAGAGGTAAGTTCAGAGCTAACCCTGACCATCCAGATGAGGAGGAAAGAGAGGTAAGTTCAGAGCTAACCTGACCGCCAGATGAGGAGGGAGAGAGAGTAAGTTCAGAGCTAACCCTGACCAGCCAGATGAGGAGGAGGAAAGAGAGGTAAGTTCAGAGCTAACCCTGACCAGCCAGACGAGGAGGAGGAAGAGAGTGTAAGTTCAGGCTAACCCTGACCAGCGAGAGGAGGAGAGAGAGAGGTAAGTTCAGAGCTAACCTGACCATCCAGATGAGGAGAGAGAGAGTAAGTTCAGACTAACCCGAAGCAATGGAGGAGGAAGAGAGGTAAGTTCAGAGCTAACCTGACCAGCCAGACGAGGAGGAGGAAGAGAGGTAAGTTCAGAGCTAACCCTGACCAGCCAAGAGGAGGAGGAAGAGAGGTAAGTTCAGAGCTAACCCTGACAGCCAGATGAGGAGGAGAAGAGAGGTAAGTTCAGAGTAACCCTGACCAGCCAGATGAGGGGAAGAGAGGTAAGTTCAGAGCTAACCTGACCACCAGAGAGGAGGAGGAAGAGAGGTAAGTTCAGAGCTAACCTGACCAGCCAGATGGAGGAGGAAGAGAGGTAAGTTCAGAGCTAACCCTGACCACCAGACGAGAGAGGAAGAGAGGTAAGTCAGAGCTAACCTGACCAGCCAGAGGGAGAGAAGAGAGAGGTAAGTTCAGAGCTAACCTGACCAGCCAGAGAGGAGGAAGAGAGAGGTAAGTTCAGAGCTAACCCTGACCAGCCAGATGGAGGAGGAAGAGAGGTAAGTTCAGAGCTAACCCTGACCAGCCAGATGAGGAGGAAGAGAGAGTAAGTTCAGAGCTAACCTGACCAGCCAGATGAGGAGGAGGAAGAGAGGTAAGTTCAGAGCTAACCCTGACCAGCCAGACGAGGAGGAGGAAGAGAGGTAATTCAGAGCAACCCTGACCATCCAGACGAGGAGGAGGAAGAGAGGTAAGTTCAGAGCTAACCCTGACCAGCCAGATGAGGAGGAGGAAGTGAGTAAGTTCAGAGCTAACCTGACCACCAGATGAGAGAAGAGAGAGGTAAGTTCAGAGCTAACCTGACCAGCCAGACGAGGAGGAGGAAGAGAGGTAAGATCAGAGCTAACCCTGACCACCAGATGAGGAGGAGGAAGAGAGAGTAAGTTCAGAGCTAACCCTGACCAGGAGAGGAGGAGGAAGAGAGAGGTAGTTCAGAGCTAACCCTGACCAGCCAGATGAGGAGGAAGAGAGAGGTTCAGAGCTAACCCTGATCAGCCACGAGGAGGAGGAAGAGAGAGTAAGTTCAGAGCTAACCCTGACAGCCAGACGAGGAGGAGGAAGAGAGAGGTAAGTTCAGAGCTAACCCTGACCAGCCAGATGAGGGGAGGAAGAGAGAGGTAAGTTCAGAGCTAACCCTGACCAGCCAGACGAGGAGGAGGAAGAGAGAGGTAAGTTCAGAGCTAACCCTGACCAGCCAGATGAGGAGGAGGAAGAGAGAGGTAAGTTCAGAGCTAACCCTGACCAGCCAGATGAGGAGGAGGAAGAGAGAGAGGTAAGTTCAGAGCTAACCCTGACCAAGGAGGGAGGAGGAAAGAGAGGAAGTTCAGAGCTAACCCTGACCAGCCAGATGAGGAGGAAAGAGAGGTAAGTTCAGAGCTAACCTGACCAGCCAGATGAGGAGGAAGAAGAGAGGGAAGTTCAGAGCTAACCCTGACCAGCCAGACGAGGAGGAGGAAGAGAGAGGTAAGTTCAGAGCTAACCCTGACCAGCCAGACGAGGAGGAGGAAGAGAGGTAAGTTCAGAGCTAACCCTGACCAGCCAGACTGAGGAGGAGGAAGAGAGAGGTAAGTTCAGAGCTAACCCTGACCAGCCAGACGAGGAGGAGGAAGAGAGAGGTAAGTTCAGAGCTAACCCTGACCAGCCAGATGAGGAGAGGAAGAGAGAGGTAAGTTCAGAGCTAACCCTGACCAGCCAGATGAGGAGGAGGAAGAGAGAAGGTAAGTTCAGAGCTAACCCTGACCACATGGAGGAGGAGGAGAAGAGAGAGGTAAGTTCAGAGCTAACCCTGACCAGCCAGATGAGGAGGAAGAGAGAGGTAAGTTCAGAGCTAACCCTGACCAGCCAGATGAGGAGGAGAGAGAGAGGTAATTCAGAGCTAACCCTGACCAGCCAGATGAGGAGGAGGAAGAGAGAGGTAAGTTCAGAGCTAACCCTGACCAGCCAGATGAGGAGGAGGAAGAGAGAGGTAAGTTCAGAGCTAACCCTGACCAGCCAGACGAGGAGGAGGAAGAGAGAGGTAAGTTCAGAGCTAACCCTGACCAGCCAGACGAGGAGGAGGAAGAGAGAGGTAAGTTCAGAGCTAACCCTGACCAGCCAGACGAGGAGGAAGAGAGAGGGAAGTTCAGAGCTAACCCTGACCAGCCAGATGAGGAGGAGGAAGAGAGAGTAAGGGTTAGAGCTAACCCTGACCAGCCAGATGAGGAGGAGGAAGAGAGAGAGGTAATTCAGAGCTAACCCTGACCAGCCAGATGAGGAGGAGGAAGAGAGAGGTAAGTTCAGAGCTAACCCTGACCAGCCAGATGAGGAGGAGGAAGAGAGAGGTAGTTCAGAGCTAACCCTGACCAGCCAGATGAGGAGGAGGAAGAGAGAGAGGTAAGTTCAGAGCTAACCCTGACCAGCCAGATGAGGAGGAGGAAGAGAGAGGTAAGTTCAGAGCTAACCCTGACCAGCCAGATGAGGAGGAGGAAGAGAGAGGTAAGTTCAGAGCTAACCCTGACCAGCCAGAGAGGAGGAGGAAGAGAGAGGTAAGTTCAGAGCTAACCCTGACCAGCCAGACGAGGAGGAGGAAGAGAGGTAAGTTCAGAGCTAACCCTGACCAGCCAGACAGGAGGAGGAAGAGAGAGGTAAGTTCAGAGCTAACCCTGACCAGCCAGACGTGGAGGAGAGAGAGAGGTAAGTTCAGACTAACCCTGACCAGCCAGATGAGGAGGAGAGAAGAGAGAGGTAAGTTCAGAGCTAACCCTGACACCAGACGGAGGAGGAGGAGGAGGAAGAGAGAGGTAAGTTCAGAGCTAACCCTGACCAGCCAGATGAGGAGGAGAGAGAGAGGTAAGTTCAGAGCTAACCCTGACCAGCCAGACGAGGAGGAGGCATAGAGGTAAGTTCAGAGCTAACCCTGACCAGCCAGATGAGGAGGAGAAGAGAGAGAGGTAAGTTCAGAGCTAACCCTGACCAGCCAGATGAGGAGGAGGAGAGAGGTAAGTTCAGAGCTAACCCTGACCAGCCAGACGAGGAGGAGGATAGAGGTAAGTTCAGAGCTAACCCTGACCAGCCAGATGAGGAGGAGGAGAGAGGTAAGTTCAGAGCTAACCCTGACCAGCCAGACGAGGAGGAGGAAAGAGGTAAGTTCAGAGCTAACCCTGACCAGCCAGATGAGGAGGAGGAAGAGAGAGAGGTAAGTTCAGAGCTAACCCTGACCAACGGAGGAGGAAGGAAGAGAAGAGGTAAGTTCAGAGCTAACCCTGACCAGCCAGATGAGGAGGAGGAAGAGAGAGGTAAGTTCAGAGCTAACCCTGACCAGCCAGATGAGGAGGAAGAGAGGGGTAAGTTCAGAGCTAACCCTGACCAGCCAGACGAGGAGGAGGAAGAGAGAGGTAAGTTCAGAGCTAACCCTGACCAGCCAGATGAGGAGGAGAAAGAGAGAGGTAAGTTCAGAGCTAACCCTGACCAGCCAGATGAGGAGGAAGAGAGAGGTAAGTTCAGAGCTAACCCTGACCAGCCAGATGAGGAGGAGGAAGAGAGAGGTAAGTTCAGAGCTAACCCTGACCAGTCAGAGGAGGAGGAAGAGAGAGGTAAGTTCAGAGCTAACCTGACCAGCCAGACGAGGAGGAGGAAGAGAGAGGGTAAGTTCAGAGCTAACCCTGACCAGCCAGATGAGGAGGAGGAAGAGAGAGGTAAGTTCAGAGCTAACCTTGACCAGCCAGATGAGGAGGAGGAAGAGAGAGAGGTAAGTTTACAGCTAACCCTGACCAGCCAGATGAGGAGGAGGAAGAGAGAGGTAAGTTCAGAGCTAACCCTGACCAGCCAGACGAGGAGGAGGAAGAGAGAGGTAAGTTCAGAGCTAACCCTGACCAGCCAGATGAGGAGGAGGAAGAGAGGTAAGTAAACGTAACAGGCTTTGTATTTGTCATGTATAGAACTATCCAGCTTGGTTTATACATGAACATTTTTTAACCCTTCATTATGTATGATTACTTCAATTGCTAGTCCAAAAGGCAAATCAAATTTAAACTTTATAGGTGTACTAATAAGTACAATTTATTTTTGAGGATATACATTATTGCAATTACTTTATCTTTATTTATAATTTTTTTTGTTACTCACATGTGGTCATGTGTGTCAATTTTATCTGGTCTGATTTTTTGGGCTCAAACTCTAAACTTGGCTTGGTACTCTCTCTCCACACCCTCTAATATAGCTGTCAATTCTCCCATATTTTCTGTGAAATATATGTAGATGTGATTTTTATCATTTTACAACCTTTTATATGTTCTTACAAATATTACACACACGCTGAATAACATTATTACTTTAAAGTTTACTATTGACACGATAGTACTTAACCTACTGTTAGTCAAATTAAACACAAATAACCTAAGTGGTGTAGTTTGAGAGAACTTGGTGGGTTCTGCTAACAGATTTTTATAGTATTTGTTCCGTTATGAAGAAACTTATCTCTTTTTTTTACTGATTTTAATTTGTATTTGATAGAGATATACAGGAATGGCATTTTTGCCGTGGGACGAGAACATAACGGGAAATATGTCAAAATATCGAGGTCGAGATGGGAACAGGATGTTATATAGATGACTTTAGAATAATTTTACATCAAAAATATCAATAGATTTTCACACTAATATGGTAAAACTTCCAAAAGTTTGGACAATATTAAAAGTAATATGTAATATAAATAGTAAAATACTGTATCATAAAAATATAATATATAAATAGGGATGTGTGAATAGCATTTTTTATCAAAGCAAATGGCTGAATTTTGAACATATCTTGAATAATTCAAAGTGGAGAGTTAATTTTAATAAATGTCGATTGGAAATTATTTTTATTAGTTAATACCTTTAAAAATGAGATTTTATATCTAACTATTAGAAAAATTCAAAAAATAAATAATTTTTTAGCCTTCTTAGATGTCCTTTTAGGTTTGATGCCAATCCTGCCTCACTTTTGTGAATGGATGAATTCCCAACATTATCCTGATCCTTCAGTTTCCCGTCCATCTCTAGTATTTGACCCTTAATGTGTATTGTGTGCTTAAAAGTGTTTAAATTAAATTTGCATTAACATAAACACTTTACCTCATTTTATGATTAAATTTTACCAACTTTTAAGAATTTTTAAACATTTGTATTAATTTTAACTGTAGTGGGTTGGCATCTAAGATTTAAATCTGCCTTGTTTGTTTACCACTTAGTGTTAATATGTGCATTGTGCATGGACAGAATTGTTAGTAAGATATCTTTACTATGCGTTTTGTTTCTTTAAGAAAATAAACATTTTTTTCAGATGTTGAAGGAGATTCTGAACCTGAAGAAGATAAACCTGGTTCAGAGGCTGTTTCCATAGAGCCATCAAAGTCTGTTAAAGTAAGCTTTTTTTCTGCAAATTTTCACTTGTAATATTTTAAGTTATTAAAAAATTATGTCATATTAATTAGTAATGAACAGCATTATTGTTAGTCTTTCAGAATTTGCTATTTAATTTAAATACAATTACATTGTTAATATGTTTGATGAAAATAGTAATTTGAAATGTCTTTTGAAGTAAGATACAACATAGTTATGGGCTTGGATTTTAATCTTAAAGGGTTTTGTCGGTAACTTAAAAGGATTAAGAGTGTTTATTCAGAAATAAAGATGACACTTTATGCATGCTTAGTAAAATTACACCACTTTCTTAAACTCACTATGCATTTCCATAAAAACCCTTTACACCTTTTTAAATTTCTCAAATTAACATGACTACCATCATTATTTTTATAGAAAATAAAAATATATTATCCACTTATTTTGATTGCAGTAACATTTTCAGCCAGTTATCTACTCTTTACTTGTGGCTGTCTTATCACTAGAATAAAGTCTTAGGTGTAATAACTAGAGTAATTCACACTCTGCTGACTAGATAGCTTACCCCTGGTGATTATTTCTTTTAAGTATATCTGGGCCATTGCTCATCACCTTACTGTGCCCCACACAGCAGGTACTGATGACTCATCATTGCTATCGACATACAACCTTGTCTTTTATTCTTTTGCTAGGGGGGGGGGGGGGGGTGAGAATAGAAAGAGCAGCAAGTGAGACAGCTTGTTTGAGTGAGTGAGATAACTAATCAAACAAACATCTGGACCATGAGAGGCCGATTCAAGGGAAGCTAGGATTGGGGAAGATTTGAGGAAAACTATAACTAAGGAAGATTCAAGTGAAGCTAAAATTAAAGAACTATCAGAGGTTTCAAAATGGCATCATGGATTCAGGACTTTTCTTCATTCAAATACTTAACTTTAGTTATCAGTTGATGCTTAAAATATTATTTAAAATTAGCTGTGTGTATTGAAATTTCATAAAATTTGATTAAAATATTGTTTTGGTTTTTATTTTAAAATCAACATGTTTTCCATGATATTCTATGCACACATTTCAAAATAAAATTCTTATATAAAACTATTACAAACTTAACATTGAGAAAAGGGTAGTCAATTTACTGAAAACTAATTATATTTTAAATGTGGTAATGTCGTTGATAAAGTGAATTGTATTTAAATTATTTCTCAAGCTTTAATTTATACTTGCTTTCCTTGCCCCCTACTCTCTTTTTATCAGAATATTCTTCTAAAAACTATTGTAGGATTGGAAAAAACAAATAGTTTCATTATTGCACCAAATTAATATACTTAAAATTAGGATGGCCTATTCGAAACAAGAATGCTATAAAGTGCAACAGAAAAATAAAAAAATCTAGTAGGTATCTTATAGACTAGAAAAATTTATTTCAAGCTATTTAAAACACATCCACACACATTTTTTGTTGCTGTGTGTAGAAAAATTAAATGTGTATTAATTTTATTTAACATCTATCTCATCCTGATATAATTGTATAGGATTGTATTTATTTATAGTAAAAAGGGTATTTTGGCTGTAATTTATTTCTGACTGTGTGCAATCATCTTTTATCGTATCAAACTTGTGTTCATGGCTTTTATTTGTTATTTCCCAAGTAAAATTCATTGTGATCCAAAATGTATTTTTTTGTAGCTGTGTAATAAAACTTGTAATTTTCTAGTTCTTAGTAGGCTATGTTAGTACAAATAAAGAAGCACCTTTATTTAAATTTTAAAACTTATTATTCATAAAAACCTGTAGGGGGTGGAGGCGAGAAGGGTGCGACATACTTTCATTTGTTAGTCGAGAATTTTATAAAATGATTGGGGAAAAGTCGGGAATTTAATTGGTCAAGTTGAGTAGACACCATGGATCCTAATAATGTTATAAATCAACAATAGTTTAATATATTTTGTTGTTTCTCTTTCTATATATTTCATAACAATACTTAATACATTATTTGTTAATTATATACTAAGGGTCGGTTGTACAGACATCATATTGCTTCTTCAATCACTGGATTGCAAATCAAGAAACGTTCAGGTTGCAACAAGGCAAATTAGGGATCAAAACCTTCGGTCACCTGAACATAGATATGAAATAACCAAGTAAAACAAACATGGCAATATTGTAAAAAGCATTGAATTTTAAAAATCTGATTGTGAAATGACCTAAACTTACACATCGGGCTTGCTAGGTTTTGTTAACAATGTATCTAGTAATTTAGGCTTCCTAGTATTTAGAGATACATTTCAAAAAATTGTAAATTTGGTCAAGTTCCTTAATAAAAATGTTTTGTAAATCCTAGCATTAGTAATTTTTTCTGAACATTAATGATTTGTATCACCATCTTATTTAAATACTATTTATTAATCGATCACATGGCCCTTTTCGACTCCAAAGCCCTTCTTGACTCTCAAAGGTATCCATAAGGGCTTCGCCATTCTACTTTTATTTCTTTTTTAGCTAAATTCAATTAGCTTGTGTATAAAATTCAACTAAAATATATAAATGCTATTTTATTTTTAAATAACACTGAATTCTGTAACAAGTTGATCTTTATTTTAAAAGTTTATTTGCTTTTCAATTGTTAAACTGAAGGCTGTGTTATGGGAGAAGGATCCCAATTTGTTTGCTCCACATAATATGACATTACACAAGTTGTATCTATGTAAAATAAAGTGTTGCATTTTCTTATAAATATTATAACAATTGTTTCATAAACATATTAAGTTTAAATTTAAAATAATTTTTAGGTGGCTGTGCAGAGAGCCCCAGGCACAGAAGAAGATGATGGCAGTGAAGATAGTTCTGATTGGGGCTCTGACACTGATAGTGAATCAGATAGCAGTGGGGATGACGCCCAATACACCAATATGAGAGATCGATTTCTTAAACAAAGGTATTTATATAATAAGCGTCTCCCTTTATATACAAGTATTTTTATTTCTACCATAGTAATTAAAACATTTTTATTGTTACATATTTATCCCTCATTGTCGCTTTGTTAACTTTCTTTTATTGGGGCACTATATACCAATGAGGAGTATCATACTAAACAATAAATAATAAATTACTTAAGAACCAAATAACTTATTTGGTTTGTTCACATTGAAAGAATGTGGAATGAAAGCTTACCAAAACACGCACTAAACTGGAAACCACTGGCATTGGGTATCGGAAGATGGGATGTATACCATCAATAGCAGGATTAACTAGGTGCTTAGTTAAATGTTGTAGGGGGAAGGGGGGGCTGTGTTGAACCTTCTTTTTGCTTTTATATAAATTTGATGCAAAACACTTTATCCAATATAAAAACTAAATTGTAGTTGATATAGGCAAACGTATGTAGTTTCAGAACTGGTGTTGGAGAAAAGCCAGAGGAGGACCGAAAAGAAAAGAAAGATAAAAGCAAAGATAGAAAGAAGGAACGGAAGAGGCGAGAAGAATATCCAGAAGAAGAAGACGATGGAAATGGATGGACCGTAGTGAGAACTGGACCGTCAGTAAGTTTAAAATGTATTGATAACTAGGATTGGGACGTGTTGCTAGCTATCCATGACCTTCACCTAAAATAACTTCTAACATAACTCTCCTGAATCTTGTTTTCTCCAATGCTCTGCCCTCTGCCTCCCCCATGAGCTCTCACAATGTATCATTGGTGACATCTGTGATGTTTACTGTTGTAATTAGTAGGTTCAGCAAGTGCACATTAAATACCTTAAATAAAAGAGTGAAAATGAATTTCCCCAAAATATATACAATAACGTTGTGATATGTTCCTGAGAAACGCAACTTTATAAAAGTTATGTTTTCCCATAGGAATCAATGTTAAGTGTAGGAGTTAGGTTCCAAGGCCCCCCAAAATACTTACAAATACATAGAGTATCATATCGTGGAAACAGGTCAGGACAGGAATACATTTAATTTCGAGACGTGGATGGGACTGGCTCACCACTCATAATCTTATCCCCCTCATGTCTCACAATGGCGGCCACTGGTTGAAAGAATGCGCTGATAGTTGGTTGCTTAGCGGCATGTTTCTTTTCTTTGTAAATTTCCTGGTAACATGTAAGGCCCTCCAGGACAGTCCTGTGAACTCTCGCGCTGTGTTCTACTCCAGGGTCTTCATCAGCCAACATCTGGAGTCCTCCTTGAATGTGATGAAATGCAATAGCCATGCTCTTCGTAGTAAATGTACATGAAGGCTTGTCCTCTTCGCTGTCAGATTCAGGGCTTGGACTTTGGGCCAGCTCTTGTAACTCCTCGTTAGTGAGTTCCTCAATCTTGGCGTCCACCACCTCTTCTATGTCCTCCATTTCCAAATTCTGGAAGCCTGCTTCACGAGCAATGTTGAGGAGGTTTGTGTTTGCACTTGGCACAATCTCTTCAAATCCTTTAAAATCTGTGACGCATTCAGGCCATAGATTCGCCACACTGCGTTGAGGCACGTATGGGAAACCTCTTGCCAAGCCATGGATATGTTGTTGATGGCGTTAAGGGAGATTGTAGCTCCACCAGTACTCCTTGATGCTGGTCTTGTCTTCACCATCTGTAGCTGCGACAAGTTGCTCAAACGTACGTCGCAAGTAATATCGCTTGAAAGTGGCAATTACACCTTGGTCCATTGGTTGGATTAGAGCCGTAGTATTGGGAGGGAGGAAAACAATCTTCACATGCTCATCCAAGTCAGGAATGTCATGAGGAATATGAGGGAGAATTATCAATGAGGAGGAGAATTCTGAAATATAAGTTCTCCTTTGCACAGTACCCCTTCCACGCGGGTATTGCGTAGACTTTCAACCACTCACAGAACATGGCACCCGTTATCCACGCCTTTTTATTGGCTTTGTAAATAACAGGAAGGTGCTCCTCCATCTTTCCTTTTGGATTCTCTGATCTGGCAATCAGGAGTGGCTTCATCTTGTAGTCACCAATCAGATGCATTCCCACCTAGCAACAGTGTTACACGATCTTTCGCAGCTTTAAAACCTGGTGCTGTCTTTTCTTCCTGTGAAATGTAAGTTCTGGCAGGAACGTTTCCAAAACAGTCCAGTCTCATCAACATTGAAAACTTGATTTGGTGAGTATCCGCCGTCTTCATGTGTGTTTGAAGTTTCACAACAAAGGCTTCCGCCAAAATGTTGTCAGAACTTGCAGCTTCACCAGTCACTTTAATATTATGAAAATTGTACCGGTGCTTAAAACCATCGAACCACCCTCGCTGGCACTGAAAGATTCTTCTTTAGAGCCTTCGCAGTCCTTAGACTTTAACACTCATGATATAAATATTTAGCTTTACTTTGAACAATGGCTAAAGTAACTGGGGCACTACGTTGGTTTTGAGATTCAATCCACAACGAAAGCATTCCCTCCATCCTTCAAGGTGTTTGTTTCTTGTACGCCTGACTTTTGTCACACTGAGCCCTGAAAAGTTTTCCACACTGCACTTATTTTTCATGACATTTTCCCTAATAGTGCAAATAGTAGTTGCAGGTAGGCCCAAATCTGCAGCAATGTCTACACCGCGTTGTATTACATCCATTTTAACAGCCAGACTAATTGATCGTCTTGTTTTTCTTTGCAATTAAAGTGTTAGATAAATTACATAGACATTTAGACACCATTGCAAACAGATAACACCACGCCCCCACCCCCCCTTAGCTAAAATAAAAAACAAAACATGCTAGTAAACACACGTTGCGTGCGAACTAAAAAGAATTTAATATAAAAACAAAGAATGGTAAACACAAGTCACACGTGAACATAAAATGTATTAAAAATAAAAAAAAACACGAAAGATAAACAAAATACCCACGCGAACTAAAAATATAAAAACCTCAAAAAAAGCTAAACAAAAACTTGTATGCGTGAACAAAATGGCTCATAGCTTGCACCATCTTAAGTGTTGCCAACTCAGTAATGCTGAAAGTCTCGAAATCTTGTGCAAAAAGTACAAAGTTTCAAATAAAATATTCCAAATTTAAAATAATGTAAACAAACAAAATATATTTTTTCGTGTAAAAATACCCATTTATATTATTTTATAATAAAGGAAATTGATAAAACTAAAGAAAGAGGAAAAATAAACTACTAAGAATAAGAATAAATTTGATGAAGAAAGCCCACCTAGGGAAAGAGGAAAGATGTGGGAAGAATCCAATGCACAAAGGTGACATCTTCTTCCTTTCTTCTGTCTTCTATTGTAGAAGTAGTCACACACAACATTTTAAACACAAATATAATAATATTTCGGCATTGTTGCCTTTATAACATAAACCTTATATTATATTATTATTATTATTATTATTATAAATTATTCTAACAGCTTGTTGTATGGAAGTTGGGGAGGGGGGAGATAGAAATCTCTGACCTGACCTGCATGAATCATAGGCCTATTAGGCCCACACAAACGGGAACCAGGCAGTTGACACTTGGCGCGTGTTCAGCTGAAAAACAACGTTGTACCCAATAGCGACGATTGTTACAATGAACTTAAAAATGTTTTCGGTATTAATTTTAATGAGCTAATTAAAATCTAGTAAAAACATGTCTTACTAAAATGTTTAGTAAATTGGCTAGAAAAACTTGTTAAAAAATAATGAGAATACAACTTTTTTTTAAATGAAAGGGAAATAATGACAAACATATGAAATCTTATATCAACATTTGCATTTATTATGTGAGTGTTATGAATGACTGATTTTGAATAGATAAATTAATGTCTATGCTGAATTTGTGTTTCCTGAAATAACTCAAGATTTTAATACATGAAATTAATTTGTGATAGGAAAAGCCATAATGTTTGCAAAAGATGCTGAGATTGATGTTCCACTGGTAGTGAAGAAATTGTCTGAGATTGTTGCTGCTCGGGGAAAGAAACGAACAGATCGACGCCAGCAGATTGAGCTGTTACATGAGCTACAAGCTGTTGCTGACGCTCACAATCTAGGTCCAGCAGTTGCAGTCAAAATAAAGTTTGCTATCATCTCCTCAATATATGATTACAACCCCAAAGTTTCAGATGCAATGAAACCAGAATTCTGGTCAAAGTAAGTTACATCTAGAACTGTTAATAAGCATGAATATTGGGTTAGTATATAATTATAAGCTTAAAATTTACACTCTTTAACATACATGATTTGCGAAATATTTAGCTGCCTTGAATTTAATCTTTGAGACTAAACTTTGATTCTAATTAACTGTAGGTCATGTAATAAAGATGTGAGCTTTTCAGAGGATTTTTTTTTTAAATTTACTTGTTGGTTGGAACTATAGGATGACCAAATTTAAGTTCTGTATTTTTTTTTTTAAGTATCATAAAATATCTTAAATTTGGTATGCATGTTTCATTCTATAATTTGCCCTAAGTACAATATTAAATGCATTTTGCATAATCTGTCATGTTTATTCATGATGCACAAAATAAACCCACTTTGTTTTGAATAACTCTCGCATATATTTGCCAAAAATATACTAAAATATTTGGACAGACTTCGAAATATATCTAGTGTTACGTCATGTTTTTCATACATTAAATCTAGTTTTAAGCAAAGTCATAGCTAATATTTTCACTACTCCTGGAGTTGAATCAAAGTTTGGAAAGCAAATTAATTATTTGTTAAATTTAATTTAGTTCATTTTAAACTACAAACATAAATCTATTTCCATCTCCTAATTTACTTTTGTAATCATCTCATGGGTAGTTAATGATGGGATGTTTTTCAGGTTGTTGGTGGGGATTGAAGCCACTATCAATCTTCTTTTGACCACACCTGATCTTACCGTTGGTGAACATATTATTGGATGTTTTTCAGGTTGTTGGTGGGGATTGAAGCCACTATCAATCTTCTTTTGACCACACCTGATCTTACCGTTGGTGAACATATTATTGAAGACACAGAAGTTTTTGATAAGCCACCATACAGAGTGCGTGGCTGTGTTCTTACGACAGTGGAACGCTTAGATGAAGAATTCACTAAACTTCTAAAAGAGTGTGATCCCCACAGCAATGAATATGTCGATAGGTTAGTCTAATTCAAATATTATTTAGATTATGGTTATTTAATTTGGTTGCTATTTCTCTAATATGGCAAATTTGTTTCACTGCATTATTTTTTTTTTTTGAAATTTAATCAAAAATCGACCTTTGTGATAGTAAATGAATTGAAAGTTAAAATCGATTCTAGGATTATATTGATAAAAATAGATTTATGTTTTTGGGATTATTATTTAGACATTTCACAGGGAAACTTTGATATCAAACGCTAACCTCCCCATTGCTAGCAATTCACTCTATGGCGTTTCAAAAAGTGTCTGCACTTATAATTTTCATATTTATATTAAAAACATTACTAATACATTATATCTTAATACAGTCTTCCTCTTCTCATTACATTTCTTTACTACCCCAGAAAAAAAGTTTGTTGTGTGTGTATTCAGTCATACACCCTCTTTCACCTTATCATAATCAAATTAACGACTTTTCATCACATTATTGAGGGGCCAAAGAAGATGAAAACCAGTTTGTGGCCACAGTCCACATTGCAGCAAATAAAATGCCAATTGTTTTGGAGGCTGCGTGGTCTAAGGCTGATTGTTGATAACAGGGAGATAAAGCTCAAATCCCGGTCATGTGAATTGAGGATTGTTTTCCCAAAAATGGTTTTCAACTCTTATGCCACACAAATGCTAGTTCACTTCCTCTAAATTGAATCTTCTCCATCCCTAACCCATTTAACATAATCAGTACATATGTGTAAACTGAAGAGGTAGTAAGACGCAGTGCTTAAATAATGTTGAATATGTTGTTGGATGTTCTAGAACAATATGGGCATAGGTTTTCTGGCCAGGGCCGCTCTTTAATATTATTTGTTGCAGTGGAGGTACTTCTACTACAAGCGTTGACATTTACTTTCCGGACTGTGGTGACGAATCCAGGGTTCATCTCCTGTGAGAAGTTCTTTTCTTCATGATTGCACCGTTCTAATTGGCTAGAGCAGATCTTCAGATTATTGCACCAGTTGTTTAGACACCCATCTTGCACAAACTCTGAGGAAACTGAGAATGTCGGACACTATCAAATATGTGAAACCTTGGCTCATGTGTTCATAGTGCAACTTCCTTTCTTTTGATTCTTCTGTACGCAAGAATAACAGCCCTGGTTTAATAAAATATATTCATTGACAAGTTGTATTTAACTTAACACTGAGGAGCAGCATACATCTTATCATTGACAAGTTTGACTCAACTGAATTATTACTGACCAATGCACATATATTATATGAGGGCAAGTGGTTGGTGGTTTTATCATATTTACTCAATTTGGGCCATGACGCTTGGTATTCTATCATGTTTTCTTCACAAACTTTATTGCATCTAGGACTCATTACTATTAAAAAAATAACCCAAATCATTAACTTCTGTAATTATTAATAATCTTTACTTTTTAATATCCACTATAATTAAGTTTAATTATTTTATTTTTGCTTTGTAGGCTAAAGGATGAAACCCGTGTAGCAGCAATTATTGATAAAGTGATGGATTATTTACAAAGACAAGGAGTAACTTCAGAACTTTGCCGTATTTATCTAAGAAAAATTGAGCATTTGTATTACAAATTTGACTCAAATGTTCTCAAACAAAAAAAAGTAAGTATAAACGAGTTAAACATTTTAATTGTTTAATCAAACAGTTTTTGTTTAAATTATTCCCTCACCCCCAATTCATTCCGAAAGAAAATAAATTTGCTGCCTATTTTCCTTGAAGCAACACTTGAGTTTATCAAGCTATTTTATCAATTTTATTAGTTCTTTATAACAATGTCTTGCATGTTTATGATGTTAAAAATCGTGAATATCATGCAAATATGCCTTTAAAAATACCAATATATAGAGACCCTAAATTATGTTAAATAAATATTTGAAATTTCACCATATCTTTTTAAAATTTCGTCATAAAAATTCTCAAACAAAAATTTCCTCATAAAAATGGTTTTATAACACCTGGAAAAATCACGAAAAACACTTTTTTTACACATATGTTTTTACGGATATAATATTTAATCAAACCATAAATGAAGACCGATAAAATACATTCTAATGCAAAATAACAAACATAGATACAATGAAATCATGAAGAAAGCTAGAAACACCATGGCTTGCAAAGATCACAAACAACCAAAGATAATAATAGCAAAAAACACAAAAATATTAATTCGTTATATTGATTTTTTGTTTTGTATGAAAGGGAATAAAAATAACGTATAATTTAATAATCCACTCAATAAAATATTTTATAATTAGATTTGAGACAGAATACAATAAACACATTGGTTTTGGGTATATTATTTTCAAGTCTTCATCGAAGAGAATAAAATTACGATCTAGCTTGGCGAGTCCACTGTTTATATATAAACTATTATTTGATATTTGTTGACATTGATGGTAAAGGCTGTGTAGATTTGACCTTGACCACTACTGCATTAATTTTACTGCATTCAAAATCAACATGGCCGCTAATGTTATTTGCATGTTAACGAACAAACTGAATTTTACCTAGAAAACATCACTTTCATTTTAAAATACAAATAATAACATTTTGTGAAAAAACTTCTATTTTGTGTATAAATACCTTTATCGTTTTAAATCGTGAACTCAAAAATATATCAATGATTTCTTTCAGCTTGAAACAATATTTAGCGCTTTTGAAATTGATTTTTTAAACATTTCGTGAAAACACTGTTTGCTCAAAAAGTCAATGTCCCTACCAAAATATGACCTAAAAATTAACAAAGATTCCCTAAAAATGTATAGTAATGATATTTAAATATTATGAAAATATGCCTCATACCAAAGAAGTAACTTGCAGTAGAGAAATTAATCAATACATGTTTAATTAATGATTAACTTCACTCCACATACATTACAGAACAATATCAATCTATCATTCCTAAAGTACTATTCACTAAATTGTTTCACATAACCTTTAAACGTCACTTTATTCAATTCCCCAACTTTCACCATACTTAATATCTGGGCAGATACAGATAGTTACACCGGAACAGCTTTGTATCACTCTGAATGGGTCACAACTATTCCACAGAAACATTTAGGAGGGCGGAGGAGAGAGACAGTTTTACAAAGCTAAGCTGCCAAAGTTAATATTACCCGGATTTCTCCATAAAAAGTCTTTATCAAACAGGTATAGACTACTTAAAGTTGTCAGGAATAGTGAATCTGTTTTGAACAAGGAAATCCAGATATGATTCTTACATACAAATAATCTGGTCATAAAATATTTAAACAATAATAACATTAACATAACATGCAAAGTACTTATTGTATAAGTAATTTTAATTAAAATATGACTTTATGCCCCAAAATTTTGTAAATATAACCTAACATTGAAAGATACTAAAAAATATTCTCTTACATGCAAAATAAAATTTGTATATTTGGAGTCAGGGTTGCAAAAAAAGTTTTTGATTGAAATTGGAGGGGAATTAAAAATATATGACCTAAACATCTAAGCATAACTTAGAAAAAATGCTTAGGCCATGAAAATTTCTCTCTGTTCATGTGTTTTTCCTCTGGTCTCTAATCTTATCATTGAAACCAATCGGTGGATCTCTTAATCTATCTTTTTACACACTTGCTAAGTCAAAATGATATGATCATTTTTCTAACCCTAATTTTATGGATCATTTGATTCTTGATGACTAATATGCTAATATTTCTTTAATACTGTAAGTTGTGAAAGTCATTTTCCCCAAAATGAATATGCCATGATCTTATGTGACCAACCTCCATGGCTCAGTGGAGTTGTAACTATGTCATTCTCACACACTAAACAAGGTAATGTCTAAAGTTTTCATGGAGTGCGCGCAGTGTGTTTGATATCATCAATGCATTTACTGGATTGAACTATTGCACTACATAACTTAAGTCACCCTCAGTAAGAATTTCAATAACTGATAAGTGTCACACTTAAGATGTTAATAAATAATAAGTAATGTCAATAGTTTTACTAAATATGTTCTTGTAATTCAACTGTGTTCAATAATTTGATATTCATGTTATTTTCCCCCACCCTTATCTATTCACAGTTTTCATAACTAATTGATTATTGTTCACAAGTTCATTAGGGTTGTGTCTTTAATTGCAAGGTAATTATGATGTGACATTCTTATATTCTAAAATAGCTTTAAATATATATTAATATAAAAACATTGTAACTCTCAAGGTCAGTTAATATGTTATGGCTATTAAATAGGATTGGATGGATGAAATCAACAGTAATGTTCAACATAGAATCTCGACAAGCTCTTTACTAAAGTTTCTAGTTGCATATAACCCGAACGGGTAGTAAAACACAATGTTAAATTAAGAAAAATGTTTCTGGTTTATTATTAATGGTTTTCAGATATGTTTGTCATCTCTTTGAAATAATTGAGGTTTGAATCTCTTTTGATCTTTGTATTATACAGCCCATTATTTTGTTAGTAAATATTTGAATACTTGTCACCAGAAAAGTGTTTGTTTCCCCCAAAATTCTGCTCATCTATAACCTTTAGGATCATTGACTTATAAATAGGAGAAATCTTGACCAAATACATACTATAAACATGTTACATTTTCTTTATCTCTTGATTTTCATATATTTTTCAAGCATTTTATTTTGAAATCCTTAAAACATTTGGCATCTAACGAAGTTAAACATTTTATTTATAGCCAACATCATGTTTCAATACTTTAATAATAAAAAACATTATTCATGACTATCATAAACTTATTAAATAACGATTTATTAAGATTTGATTTGCTTGTTAAGGGAGAACTTCCCCAGGATGCTGTCACTAGTGTTCAAGAAATGGAACGTCTTTGTAAATTTGTGTATGCAAAAGATGGCACTGATCGTCTGCGAACTCGGGCCATCTTATCCCACATCTATCACCACGCACTACATGACAACTGGTTTCAAGCCAGGGATCTCATTCTCATGTCACATCTTCAGGAAGCTATTCAGCACTCAGACCAGCAACACAGGTAATTACATTACTTTTACAATAGATTGCATTTAATCTAAACAGGTAGTAAGATGTTTTGCTAAAAATAAATAAATAACCTAATAACTATGGGTCTGCCAACTTGTGTTTTTTCATTCGAGTATAGTTTTCGAGAAAAATTAACGTTTTTAGAAATATTTAAATTTGATTCAAAACTGAAGTTTTCTAAATTTGGAATATATATGAGGGGTAATTTATTATGAAAATACAATCTGTAGGTCCCACACCACTTCTTTGGTGCTGATTGACAGCTGACAGCTGACAGCTTTGAAAAGTTACTAGACCAAATTATGTATCCCTACGCCGAACCATATGATCTGCAAATAAATGTGTTTATCAGCTGTCACTTCTGACAGTTAAATTTTAGGTCTCTACAAGAAACCTATATGACTGTTTTATTTATTTTCTATATATTGTTGACCTTGATATGTTGATGGCCTAGTATTAATTATTATTTTTTTCAAGAATATAAATTAAAAAAATAGCATTTAATCCCATATTAGTTTTTATTGTAATGAATAAATAATTTTTAATAAAAAAGAATCCAATTTTTTGGTTAATATTAATATTAACAACATTATAAATGTGAACAGTCTGAATGTCTATTACTACACATAGAAGAAAAAAACAGTCATAAACCTTTTTAACAGTATTACAACATATTGGTGACCTTGTGGTCTAGGGCTAAAGTGTCAGACTTCTGTACTGGGGGTCTGGGGTTCAATCCTCGGTCTCGGCACAGATTTATCTGATTACCAAACCCTTTCTTCACCTCTGACAAGACAATATTAATCACAACTTGTGAATGTATGGAATGCCAGGCCTCCACCGTGGTTCGGATCCCACGTTAAACTGTAGGTCCTCCATTTCATCTCACAATCACCCTACCATTACACATTAGCATAAGTGCGTACAACCCAAATGGGTAGTAAGAAGCGGTGCTAATTATAATTAATAATAATATGTATAAGAAAACATTCTAAAGTAGTTTAAAGTAAGGAGTGGTAATAAACTTAGAACTTAGATAGAAAACTCAGGAATAGCTATAACAAAATATATAGCTTTCCAATTGAATGAATTAAATAAGTTTTAAAATTGGTATATAAATTAAATGACTTTTAATATTCAAAAGATTGATTTTATTTTGCTTTTAATGAGCTGCAAAATGACATATGTATAATATTTTTTAATAAAGTGATATAACATCAACTGAATTAAAACATGGGTTGATGACAAGACTAAAATACACATATAAAATAATAAAATTTATTTACAAAACTTGGATATAACAAATTAAGGACAAAAACAAAGTTTAAAACTCAAAAGGGCTGTAAATTAGGAAATAAAATTGAATTAGTAGGTTATCATCTCCCTATAAGGTGTAATAAAGTAATGAAAATGTTCTAGTTACAACGTTTATGAAAAATATAATAATTTCTATTTTAAAGGCATTTATAAAATCTAAGCCTTATCTGGGTTAAATCCCATTACTCCTTGTGATAATCAGCCATTAGAATGATGCTGATTTATATTCTTCCGACATGTTTCGGAATAAAAATACCATATTCATGGACAACTTAAATTTAAATTAAAGAACCATGAAGAAAACTTGAGACTTAAGTTGTACAAAAATCTATGATAAATTACTGTTATATTCATGATTTTGTAAAAGACAATTAATAAACAAACAAACTTACCAACGTTGCTGTGCGGGATACAATATGGAATTAACAAAAATCTATTTTAGATTCACTCCTCTTAAACAGTTTTAACAAAGTCTCTAATAAAAATACAATAACTTATAACTTGAAGTCTTACCTGGTATTTATTTAATCAACACTGGGGAAAGACTCGCAAGTAATTTTTATCACACTTCACATATTTTTTGGAATAGGCCTACTATAAAAATTTTAAAACTGGAGGTTTAGCCTAAAGGGCGACACAACACAATCTTGGGGTTAAAAGATTTATTTTATAGTTTTGATACACTTACATTTTCGAATAATGTATATCACTCACTATTTTATTTTATAACATGCTTTAATGTTATATTAGATAAATAATTACTCAAACATCACCGAAATACCGTTTATTTTCCGAGGATAACACACTCACACAGAAATAATATTCACAAAAGAACAAACAGTTTACTAAGTAGTCAAATTAATTTAAAAAAAGACACGGTACTATTCAAATTTGTAATAAAATTATCAACGGGTAGCATAGACACGCCTAAATACAAATCAATAGTACTCAACTATAAAATATTGTGTTCCTCAACTTGTTGACTCACGCATGTGGTTTTATTAACTGTATTTTATACAACAATTCACTGTTATATTGTATTTTAAAATTGTTGGATTTTGGTTATGAGAATAACCGTTTGGTTAGTTGCTTAGTATTGAAGTTTTCTTTTGCTGTTTAATTCAAATTAATTATTAAAAGCAAGAGAAGGTTAAAAGTGCCCTTATATGCTGAAAACAAATATGGCCACTGGATAAAAGGTGCCGGTTGATGACGTAGAAATAAGAGGACCGTTGTCGGTTATGCGGCTAATGTGTTAATTCTCTTGTTTACCAAATTTAAACTTTATATTATTTCACAAACCTTATGAATGTTTTTTCCTCTCTATTATTACAAACCATTTATTTATGTTAAAGATATGCAAGGGTAGCTATAAAAATATTAATAACTGAATATAATACCATTAAATGTAAAATTTCACGCTCTATCTAACCTGTTATTACCACAAGAGTTAAAAGAAAAACTAAAATGAAATTACTAGACTTTTTTTTCTTAAATTTGATTATGGAAACTAAAATTATACTGTAGTCTTTGGGGAAGTATTGTTAAAAGTGATTGATAATATTTTTAGTGATAATAATAGTATTTAGAAAATAATAGTTATTTCCAAATATGGTAACAAAAGTTACTTTTAGACAATGTTGGCGTTACTGATACCAAATGCTAGCTTCTGCTAGCTGTCATGTAAAACCAAAGAAGTGGTAAGTTCACTGTAACATGAACTAAGCTAATAGCTTGAAATCTCTACCAATCATGTCACAGTTACTAGTATTTAATATGACATCACTATACTCAAATTTGAAAGTATATGGTTCTATACTCACAGAGCCATACTAATAATTAATTATAGCTGATAGGACTTATCTCCTTTTGGATTAGATTTTATTTGTTAAATATTAATGTTTAATTTTGTGTCTGGTAGAGCAGTTTTTACTATGGTAGTTTGTGTTGCCTTCTTTTCAACTGATAGATCTCCATCTAATCTAGTTAATTAGGCTCGTTTTTTCCACCTTTATTTCTTGCTAGAATTGCCATTTTATATTTATTTTTTATGGAAAAAACAGTGTGGCTCTTTAATAAGCAATGTGATGGTTTTTGGAGCTGAATTTGTTATTTGTCTCCATTCTTTTAATAAAGTTTTAGTTAGATACTAGCACTATTCCAGACATTCAAGCTGGGTCTCAAGAAAGTGTATTTCAATGGTTTTATTATCTTTATTTATTCTGAAGGAGAGCCATAAAACCAACATTCTCTCTCCACCCAAAGGATTACCCCCTAATATACTAGCAATGCTGATAGTTGAGCCAGGGGTGCAACTCCTTGCTCCAGGGAGGGTAGGTTTTGGCCCCTCCATATTTAATGTTTATTAATACGGGGAAAGTCAGATACTCAGCTTTAGGGATCTAAAAATATTCTCTATATATTGCCCTAAGCTGGCCATTTGAGACCTCACTAGACTGGTAAGCCATGTATGCATTCCAGCTACTCAATACGTGCCTTCACCTCTAGTTCTGGGTGATAGGGCCTCATGAATATTTCCAGGGTTGTCAAGAGGCATTCTGACCGGCATGATTCACTCAGGATCATGTAGGACTATTTTCTGTCGCCCGCCAATGCTGTGGGTGGGCCCGAGGTCAGATGTGGATGCCACGAAGTCTCAATGAGCAACCCAACCCAAACCGCTTCGAAGACTACCAAACATCTTTTACTGTCCACTATTTTGATTTATTGCTGGCTACCCAACTCCTTTGCAATTAGTTTGAACAAGAAAATGAACCATGACTTTTGGTCAGTCTTTAAAAAGTGAAATAAAATGAATCAGCCTAAAAGAAGGAAACCAAAATTTAAATAAGGTTAAGCTCTCATTTTCTTACAGAAATATTATTTTAATTATTTATCTTTTGAAATGCGTACAACTTGGACAGGTAGTAAGATATTTTGTTAAGTCGACAAACCTTTTTAAATGATTGTGTAGTAATTATATGCATTAAAATTATTTTCAGTTTATATTTTCAATTAACAACAAATATTAACAAGGGTTGAAACGTTCTTGAATTACGGGGTCCAAACGTTGTGCGCCAATTAAGATGTTCTGATATTACTGCACCGCGATGGGCGCCAATTGAAGTGTTCTGATTCGGCGCGTTGAGCGTCGATTGAAGTTACACCGTTTAATTAGCTGGTAATTGCCCCGTGGTCGAGCACTAATTAAATCGGTCCGGTTTTTTGATGTGAGTTAATTGGTATTTATAGCCTCGTGATCGAGCGCCAATTAAAGAGTTATAATTAATACACACTTATTATTCTTGACATGTTTTTTATTTCTGAATCTCTGTTTATTTAATGAGAAAATAGATCATGTCGTTGAAATATATACGCAGCCTATTGTATGAGCGCGGACAGGTGTTGCTGGACGCCAAGTGCCCAAGTGAGTTCTGTCAGTTCTGGACACCAACTGCTCTTACATTGCACCATCCTTCGTATATATCCATTGCTCATGGAAGCTTCGAGAAGGTTTAGTTTAGAAAAACAAAATACAAGACAAAAACATCTCTGTGTTACTAGAAGGTCCGAGAGCCGGAAACTGACTCAAATTACCTTTTAAAATCTCTCTTTGAACCTTCGAGAAGAGAAGTTATTATTTTAAATTGTCAACCTGACTTGACTAATGTCACGTGCGTGACGTCATTGATCAGTGGCTTTTGCCTTCTTAGAAGAAGAAGTGCTTTAAGCGCCATTTAATATACTACATAATTTAAATAAATTAAATACGTTTATAAAATTAGGACAATATTATTGTTAATGCTTTCACATACTTTTCAGGGGCAAATCAATTACATTACAGGGTCATCAAATAATGTATAATTTGGGCCAAATAAACTCTTAACCAACTAATAATATTGCATCGAAGATTCAAATAGAAATTTGGTTTGGGTCATTTATAAGCTCATCAAATGTATACTATCTAGAATGAATAAATATGTCATATCTGTAAAACTCAATTTAAATTTAGTTAAATGTGTGTGTGTTTTCATATATTAATTATTTTTCTCATTTAAATGCATATTTAAGACCTTAGCAATCCTTCCTGCTTGTAATTTAGAAAATTGAACATGGCTAAGAAGATCTGTCAAAAGCTTTTACATTTGAAAAAGAGAAAAAAAAACTATGGTATATTTGCACACAGATATTAAAATTATGCTAAATTTCATACACTGTAATGATATTGATTCAGATCAATCTAAAATATATAAAAAGTCATGGATGAAGGTAATTTTTCTTTAAAGTAACATATGTAGAATATTCTTTTATGATTCATCGATGAAGAAACACGCGCTTTTCAGAAATAATGTGAAACGTAGTACATCATTAAAATATATTTTTTATAGCATTTATCCTGTTAAAGGAACAACTACGCAGTATTGAGCAAAGATGCAAATTCCCTATAGCAATAAGAAGCTAGCCTTCACAACACCTGTCGCCAGGACTCTTTCTATTAATTAGTTTTTACACTCTTGACGAAGGGAGCAAGAGGCAAGGTGTATGTCATATATAAGCTGTTTGTTTGTATGATTAAGGGCAGCCACACGCACAAGCCGCACACCCACGCTCACACAAGCAACACAGTCAGGGACTCACAAACACACTAGCACTGGCTCTCGCAGTCTAACACAGTATACAATCATTTACGTTAATATCACAAGTGTGCATTGATATAAGCATTTAATTGGAGTATGTATAAGTAATTAACAGATGTCATTTAAATAAACCATGTGTGAATAAACAGCCATCAATAGTTCTCTTTCTTACATTTATTAATTATACCGATTTAATTAGTGCTCGACCACGGAGCATTTAACAGCTGGTTAAACGGTATCTATTCCATACAGTGATGAGAGGCGTTCGACCACGTAGCTATAGACAACTTAAATATCATCACAGCATTATTATATCAGGGAATTAATCTGTAGTGTTACAATTGACTCCCAACGCGGGGCGATTAATCCGTAGTGTTACAACACATACACTTTGTTGTTATATATATAAATATTTCATGAATTTACCTTTTTGTTTTACATTCCCCTTTTTTAATATCAATCAAGCCAGTTTACTTACACAAATTTCATGCACCATTTTTTCTCTAGTGGTTTTCTTGGGCATACATATCCCATATTCGAGACTTTACATTAATAAAACCTTATATTTGTTCTTAATGTTGTTTTGATCTCTGATTATAACTTTCATTGTGTTTTTTAGATTCTGTATAATCGCACAATGGCGCACTTGGGATTGTGTGCGTTTCGCCATAGCAACATAAAGGATGCTCACAACTGCCTTGTGGACCTTATGATGACTGGCAAAGTGAAAGAGCTCTTAGCTCAAGGCCTGCTGCCTCAGGTAAACAACTGTTTATATACATCTATACTAGTACATACTATTATAGACATTTGTTTATCAATATAATTTACTTGACAAAGTTTTAAGGCTAGACATAGGGGGTATGAAGTTATTTAAAAAAAAATCCCAAGCGAAGTTTAATCAAGTAATATTAAGTATTTCTTATGTCAAATCAAACTTTGTATATTTAAAAAATGATTTTTAATGTTGTCAAAAAATGATATGCTAAATAACTATATTACATTAGGTATTAAATATAATTAACAAAATGTTTTATCGTAACCATGATCATATTTCATACTAAAATGATAAATTACTATCAAAAATGGTAATCACATTATTTTTGTTTTGTCTTATGAATATTAATTTGTGATGTAAATAACAGCACCAAATAACAATAATTTAACATAAATGTTTTATTTTAACTCTTATATATTTATATTGGTAAAGATCGCTCCAACAAGTGCTGTTGCATTTATTCTGAATACGACCTCACTTATCTTACCCTACTAATGTGTATAGCTGCACACGTAGTAAGAAAATTAACAATTTTATTTTGTGTCAATAAACCATGCATAACAAATACTATCTTGCTAAACTAAATCTTGTTTGAAAATAATAGTTTTGGACATAATTTAAATTTTCATTTTTGAAAATATGCTTTAATGCTTGTATTGAAGTTTATTTAATTGAATTTACTGTTCACAAGCTTTATTTGAGGTATTTTGTGTTGTCAACGTGAAAAACTGGCATGATTGGCCATGTGAACTTTATGATATATTACTGCCCTACTTTCAAGGGCAAGAATAAAAACTTTGATCTAAGACACCACTCTCATGTTAGACTGTCCTGCTGGTTGATCTAAGACACCACTCTCGTGTTAGACTGTCCTGCTGATGATGTGGATATCCCAATTGAAGATGGTTTCCCACTCTCCTTCCACACAAATAAGGGCAGATTACCTCATACCTACACAAGTAGAGTATATATCATCCATGCATATAACCTGAACGTTTTTAGGACAGGGTGATTATAAAAAACATTAGTTAATGTAGTTACTAGTTTTGATTTTAGTATTAGAAGGTCTCATCTACTCGCCCATGATAATGAAGGTGCATTCTTCTTTAACTTCTTTCTCAATTCTGCATATTTTATTATTTATCTGGGACTCAGTTGATGTATACATAATTTTTGTTCACAATATGGGTATTTTATTATTTTTATTATTATTAGCACCGCGTCTTACTACCCCTTCGGGTTATACGCTAATGTGTAATGGTAGGGTGATTGTGAGATGAAATGGAGGACCTACAGTTTAACGTGGAATCCGAACCACGGTGGAGGCCTGGCATTCCCCACATTCATAAGTTGAGATTAATACACGTCTTGTCAAATGGCTATACATCAAGGAGTGTCTTGTAGTGTGAGTACAACAAAGAGAACAATATCACTTAAATTATTCACAATATTGCAATGTGGCTTTATTTAATAATAATTATATCTCCAATATATGTAAAAAGTATTGTCTAATTTACAATTAAGAATTATTATCTAATATTTCCAATATGTATGATCAACTTTGGTTCACATGAAGTATAATATGTATAGCATTTACTGATCAATGAATGCCATTACTTTCATTTCTAGCGACAACATGAGCGAAGTAAGGAGCAAGAAAAGATAGAGAAACAACGTCAAATGCCATTCCACATGCACATTAACCTAGAGTTGCTAGAATGTGTATACCTTGTCTCAGCCATGCTCATTGAGATCCCTTACATGGCAGGTAGGTTTGATCTGTGTACAAGCATAGTAGATAAGGACAAAATACCATGGGTATTCTTAAAGGTTTCACATTTGAGGAGCATGGTGTACATTGTACACAACAACCATAACCACCTACATAATCCTTTATTTGTATTAGACAACCAGCACAAATATCTACAATTCAATCAAAGTGTAGCTTTGTTGAGATGGAACCAACTCGCTCATAGATATCTCTCCACACAGGAAAAATATAAATTTAGAATTTCACAATGATAACACAACACATCACATTCTCTCTTCAGCAAACAGATTTGAACACTAAACTATGTAATGTTATGGTTTGTAGTTCACCTTGGTAGTCATATTTGTAGTGTTAAAATTCGTGGTTCATGTCCCGTGTTAGACACGGCTGTTGTAATATTATTGAAGTTATACTTCTTTAGGCGTGTTATGAAAAAATGATGAGAGTGAAATTTTAAGATTCGCGCGCATCACTGTAACACAAACGTAACAGGTTGAAGGTAAACCGCTCACTAAGTCTCGAAAAAAAAGCTACCAACAAAATAGAAATAGAACCTCTGTTAGTCGCGCATGTTGGTACGCTCATAGAGAAATGTATACTATGTTATTCCTTTCTCTATGGTACGCTCGTCGCCTCTGATCACTGTTTTCATATATATTTTATAATAAAGGAAATTGATAAAACTAAAGAAAGAGGAAAACTAAACTACTAAGAATAAGAATAAATTTGATGAAGAAAGCCACCTAGGGAAAGAGGAAAGATGTGGGGAGAATCCAATGCACAAAGGTGACATCTTCTTCCTTTCTTCTGTCTTCTATAGTAGAAAGTAGTCACACACACATTTTAACACAAATAGAATAATATTTCGGCATTGTTGCCTTTATCAAACACAAAGAAGAAGAGAGTACAAATAACACAGACAATGGATTACTCCATCTTGAATTTTGAATTAAACTGTTAGAAACAAATTATATTTGTGTTTAAATGTTTGTGTGACTACTTCTACAATAGAAGACAGAAGAAAGGAAGAAGATGTCACCTTTGTGCATTGGATTCTTCCCACATCTTTCCTCTTTCCCTAGGTGGGCTTTCTTCATCAAATTTATTCTTATTCTTAGTAGTTTATTTTTCCTCTTTCTTTAGTTTTATCAATTTCCTTTATTATAAAATTATCTAGCCATTGGGTCACCTCATTTTTGAATCGTTTTCATATATATAATATTTATCCACATGTTTCTAGTTTCTACATTCACAACACGTGTTTTAGTTTCATACAAGTGCGAATTATATATGTGCTAATAAATTATATTCGGTAGTGATTTAAATTGAATATTTTGATTAATATTATTTACTATTCGTAAATATTAGTGAAAAAAATTGTGCTTATAGACTTTTTCAAGTGCTCCAATATAATTGAGCTTAACTATTCGTATGTATTATTTATTGATATAAATTAAAATATTATTTAACATAATTAATACTAAATATTATCATTTTATTGTAATTAATTATTTGCATGCAATTAAAAACTATTTTTTAATGATGCCAAAGAAGTATAACTTCTCGCGCGCGTACATAAGTACACACACCCATTTTTTTTTTTCTCATGCCTACATTTTGGAAGTCATTTTTGTAATGTTAGGGTTCACGGATCATGCCCGGTAGAGGGCAAATTTAATGTCATGTTAATTCAGCGTTATTGCTGTATTGGACAGGGTGAATATGCTAGCCAATATCATATGCACTGCTATATCACTTCTTAGGGAACTGGGAAACTTAAATGTGATTAATAAATAATTAAATCTTTTGTCTCTATGAACGCAAGCCCTAAATGCTCGGTGACTATTGTGCGAGTGTTCCATCCCAACCCTTCATAAGGGTTGTTGATGAAGACTATATGTAGAATATTCGTTCAAATATTGTGATGCACCCCTTGTTCATCTTGCTTGGGTAGCCGATAGAGACAGAAGGATTTTGCACGCTATCATCTTTCCACTTTATTCAAGAGCCGACTAAAGCTAAAAGAGTACCCCATGAAAATCGCCATGGCTGCTGTACATATCTCCACCCATTATTCTTGAGCCATTTCTCAGAATATTTTGAATTGAGTCAAAAATCCATAAACTAGTAACAACAGTAATAAATCCCAAAGTTGAAGTGTCGCGATGGGAGCTTTTTGAAGAATTATGGTTTTATTTCTGCACCACGATGGGTGCTAATTGATGAGTTTTTGTTTAATTAGCTGATAATTGCCCCGTGATCGAGCACTAATTAAAGCGGTACGGTACTTTGATGATATAATTGGTACTTATAGCCCTGTGATTGAGCGCCAATTGTTGAACTCTTGAAATAATACACAATTATTAGGTTAGATGTGATTTTATTTTAATGTCACTATTGTTTTGATCGTAAAACTGATCATGTTAATAATTTCGAGACGCGACTGATAATGATAACACGAACATACGTATTGAAGGTCACAATGAGTGAGCCAGTGCTTCTGTAGTGAGCTAGTGCTCTTCTGCCACTCTGTGATCTACTGCTAGTGATTTCAACACGCCTAGTATATAACTCGCTTCGAAAGATCATTTTAGAAGGAGTTGTAAAAATTAAAATACAACAAAAAAACATCTCGGTGGCAGTAGAAGGTTCAAGAGCCGGAAGCTGCCTCAAATTACCTTTTAAAATCTCTATTCGATCTTTCCAGAACAGGAAGTTATTATTTAA
Organism: Timema cristinae; assembly: GCA_039000515.1. Taxonomy (NCBI): domain Eukaryota; kingdom Metazoa; phylum Arthropoda; class Insecta; order Phasmatodea; family Timematidae; genus Timema; species Timema cristinae. Next base: position 3,958,179 of record JBCFYV010003508.1, on the reverse strand, counting down.
AAACCTTAAATTGTCCTATTGACTCTACAAACGTCACACACACTGACGTCATTTATCAGTGGCTCTTGCCTTCTTAGAAGAAGTGCTTTAAGCGCCACATAATATATAATAAAGTTCAAATAAAATTAAATATCTACCATCAAGTGGGAGATTGCGCGTGAACTTTATCGTCCTACAAGACGACGGTTTCCCGAAGACATGTTAATGTACGATGGTTGAACGAACTCCTTCAGGCCGATCTGGTGGAGATGATACCCTACTCCAGATCAAATAAGGGATTCAAGTACCTTCTCGCCGTCATCGACGTGTATTCTAAAAGAGCTTGGGCTACACCTGTCAAGACTAAGACGGGGAAGAATGTCAGCGCCGCAATGGCTCTCCTCCTCGTCAAGGTGACTGACAAAAGCTTACCTCCCGTACGTCATCTCCAAACGGATAATGGAACAGTTTTACAACGCAGAGTTTAAAATATTCATGGCAAGAAAGAGGATCAATCATTATTCCACATTTGACAACGTTAAGGCTAGCGTCGGGGAATGATTTAATCGTACCCTCAAGAAAATGATGTGAAGGAGGTTCACAGCTAAAGGATCGTATCGATGGATTGATATGATCGATTCGTTACTTGACGAATACAACCGGACGATACACTCGACCATAAAGATGAAGGCTATTGACATCAAGGATGCCAGACTTTACATATAATCTATAAACGTCTCAAGATCTCAGATTTTACACCTAACATGTTTAAAGTAGGTCATATAATTCGTATCAGTAAATTTATACTTACTACGTTTTCGAAAAGGGTTATATCGTGAACTGGTCGACCAAACTGTTTAAAATACGTAACATCATCGAGACTAATCCCAGGTCATTTTTACTTGAAGATATGAAAGGTAAGCATATCACGGGAGGATTCTACGATAAGGATTTCTGAAAGACGCTGTTTCCGGATGTTTACCTTGTAGAGAAGATAATCAGACGTTCCGGAGATAGTGTACGTCAAATGGTTAGGGTTTGACTCTACGCACAATTCGGGGATCGATAAGGATATAGTGTAGAAGGTGAGGGTGAACCACTTCTCCGACTCGGATTTTTTCCCCCTCCATCCTGAGCTTATAAAGGCGAGCGCGAGCAGAGAGAAGAATCACATTCATTATGTTTAGACAGTTTGGTTATCGTCTGGAGGACATGAGCGATATTAAGATCTCGAACGGCAGCTTAGAATACTAAATCGCGGAGGTTGACAAGGGCTACAGCGAGCTCTGCAATTCCTCTATACACTGGCTTGGCCGTCATACTCCCGGAATGTGGGAAGCGAGTCAGTCTATACGGAGCTGTACTACATCATGTCCCATCTAATATCTCAAGGAAGGAGACCAAACAGAAATTCTACAGGAGGAAGACGCTTTGTGCATGGTTTTGGACCAGATCGAGTGCGAGGAATACGATCGAGTCAAGTGCATCTCTGAGCTCAAAAAGTATTGAACCTACAACGTTCGTCAACTAGAAGGAGATGAAGAGGTTAGTGAAGCGGAGGACAAGCCGAACATCATTGCGTTTGACTATGTAGGAAGAATCTGTCTTACAGGTATAAACTTTGGTGCGAGGTATAGGTGTCGCTTAAACGCTTCACAATGAGGTCTGATATATCTAGGTGATGACACATACGAGATATTCAAGTGGTGAAGTGTGTGTGCAGACTCTACATCTGAATCCTTCTTTGGCGCGAGCTATATCTAGACGATGACGGTGAAGCGTATGTTTACCAAAGAGAGAAAGAGATTTTTTAAAATCATATTGCCCAAGATATGTATGTATTGTTAGACAATGACGGTGACGTGTATGTGTTGACTGAAGACTATAATCATTGTACAGAATATATGTATGTATTGTTAGACGATGGTGGTGAAGTGTATGTTTTGACTGAAAGACCATATATTTGAGAGATAACGAGATTTTTTAAATCATTGTACAGAATATATGTATGTGTCTTTGTAATTTTAAGAATACACGTGTTAAAAAACTAGCTGTACTATTTATTTAACCTTTATTCCAAAGTTCACTATCCAATTAAGAAAGATGAGAGAGAGAGGCAATACTTACAGTCAGGAGGATATCCTTTTAAGACTATATCTCGAGAGATAGAGATTTTGTAATAATTACTGTAAGGAAGATATGTACCTATGTATTGTTATAATATTAAGACTATATGCATTAGAAAGAGACTATACTATTTAACCTTAGTCCCTAAGTTCATGATCCCAGTAAGAAATATGAAAGAAAAAGAGAGAAAGGCAATAATTGGAAGGAACTTATTAAATGTGTGCATCCTTTTAAGATCACAGTGGTGTTGGGGGGGGGACTTAAAAATTTCCCCATCCCGCCTGTGCAAATCCGAGCGCGAGTCGCCGGCCCCTCTCAATTCACCCCCCGAACCATCCTACGCCGCCATCATCCTGAAAAACCATATACATGCTAGAGGGGGCTTGAGAAAAAAGAATAACACTTCCCACGCTCATCCTCTGAGATACCACTCGGTCCTGTGTTAAGACTATATTCTGAGAGAGAAAGAGAACAAAAACACATGCGCGCCCTTCCTGAGAATCCTCCCAAATTCATCATCACACACCCTCCCCCCTGAACCATCTCACCCTCGAGAAGCACGATTGATAATTACCCCTATACACTCCCGGAGATACCACTGTCCTGAAAACCGCATGCATTATAAAGGGGTTATAAGAAAAAAATAAATCCTTTCCGCTCTTACCCCCTGAGATACCACGGTCCTTTGAGTATCACTTATATCTTATTCATAAGCTCAAATATGAATGAGAAACTATTAAATGGCTTTAAACAGAACTCTAGCATTGCAAGTAATTATGTAATTTATAATTATGACACCCCCATTCCCCCCTGTGAAAATGATTTGGATCCAACCCTGAAGTAGTATATTAATTAAATTATACTTTATAAATATTGATTAATTTGGCGAGATATTATAATCAACATTGAAATAGACAACGTTACAGCAGGGGCATTCCATGAGAATGTGAGCCCCAACACATCTTTCTTAAGGTGGTAAAAACAAACTAATTTCAATTATAATTTAAAACCCCAAAGTTACCACTGCCTGAAAAAAAAAAAACTGATATTTATGTTTTAACTATGTACTTGACGTTTGTTTTTGCACTTGCCTGCTTGGAACATAGTTTTGTAAATTAGGTTGGCAACACTGCAGAAGCACCTTTGTTTACATTTGGGAGAAGCTTATGTGTTGAGCTGATGCCCTCATATTTGTACTAACAAGTTCCACATATCATTATTTTGATTAGGTAAGCATTTTGATCATTATCTAAAAATGAGAAAAGAGTGATTGAGATGTTCCACCAGTGACAAAAAACATATAACAGTTAGTCTATAGTGAAATTAGTTTGGAGGTTAGGTTTGTAACTTTGTAAAAGTGAACAATTTCTAATGTTAAACACATTTCTCAAATATTGTTCTTATAAAACTGATGCATCATAAGATTTTAAACATTTTAGTTTGTCCCACCCGTGACATCCACTGTCATGAGTTGGACAAAAGCTATGTTTGGCCACAATTTCATGTTAATTGCTGGTTAGAGCCATGTGACTGCACAATGGGATAAACTTTTTTTATGATATTTATTTTTTCTTTAAATTAACCAATGGAATTAAATGTCTTGAACCTTTTTTAAAGTAGGCTATATTTGAGACATAGGCATAGGCCTAATTCTTGTGTGCAGTCCCTAGGGAAAGCAGTAGGTCAAGGTAAAAAAATGCTTCCCTGCAGCCCCAGGAAAAAGACTGCTGTCATTAAAAAACTATTCTTCCCAATAATATGGAGAAAAAAGAAGTTAAGCATGCTTTATCTGAAGAAACAATAGAAAAAGTGAAGACTTTTATCAACATGATGATATTAGTCGCCAATCTCCAGGCATAAAAGATATCAAAACTATCAAACACCCCAAAACAGGAGGGAGGGTATTGTATCAGAAGCGCTACATGAACATGACTGTTATTTGTGTCAGAAAACCCTGATATTAAAGTGAAAATAGCCAAGTTTTATGACCTTAACCCCACTTATGTTCTCTTGACTAGTGAGATGTCTCACAATGTGGGTGTTTGCAAATAGCACAGCCATTTTAATTACATTGTTGAAGCCCTGAACAAGAAAGTTAACTACTTTCCAAATTCTGGTGCTAAACTACTTGAAATGATTTGCTGCGACATAAAAAATTAACTGTAGCGGATGTACCACTGACCTCCTCACTCTAATTGATGAAGATCTCTCCTGCAATCTTACTTGAAGTAAATGGACTGAGATTGAAGGACACTCTAAAATAGTTGCAACTGATGGAACACTTGAGGAAGCTGTTCCAGATGCTTCATTTCAAGACACATGTGTATGTTAAGAAAATCCAATCTCAAACATTCATTAAGGTAAAACAGACCTTGCACGAAACTACTCAGCCGTCACACAGGATGACATTAGTCAGCTCACTAGAGTCATAAGCAGATCACAGTCTTTACTGCTTGCGCCTGGCTCCCTGGCGGTGGAATTGGTTCTTTTGCAATTGTAACTGATGTGTTGAGCCATGATAATTATACTGTTTTTGACTGTCTTAAGAGAATCATCAGTGATTTGAAGCAGGAATTGAATGATATACAGGAAATAAAGATATTCTCTGATGGGGTGCATCCAATTTAAAAATCGGTTCACACTAACAAACCTTTGTTTTATGCCAGGGAGAGTGGTACTTTTTCGCCACCTCTCACGGTAAGGGAGCTGTTGATGGAATTGGTGCAGTTGTGAAAAGGGCTTTGTGGAGCAGAGGGAAACAACGCAAGGTTCAAATTGATAATGCTAAAGATTTTTAGAAGCGGCTTGCTCTTCAGTAGATGTCAAAATAAATAAAAAGATGCTGGATGAAAGATGGAGGTTTGTAAATGGTATTGACAAGCTATAGTCGCTAAAATAAGGAAAGTTTGATTGTAGGGCGCACTTTACAAGTTCAGAGTTTTCACGCTTGACTTCTTAGATTTCTACCCGAAGAGCGATTCTGGCAATGCAGCTTGTGAAACTTCCCCACTGGATGCCTCCAACAAAGGTTCTACGTTGCAGATATAACGCAGGTTATTTTTTGCTAGTCGAATTCACACCCTCCAAACAGAAGACGGCATTCAACTGAGTACAATATTATTGCTAGATGTGATTGCTCAGACCTCTATAGATATGCTGGTATTGCTCAGACCTCTACAGATATGCTGGTATTGCTCAGACCTCTATAGATATGCTGGTATTGCTCAGACCTCTATAGATATGCTGGTATTGCTCAGACCTCTATAGATATGCTGGTATTGCTCAGACCTCTACAGATATGCTGGTATTGCTCAGACCTCTATAGATCTGTATTGCTCGACTAAAGATATGCTGGTATTGCTCAGACCTCTTCGTAGCAGTAAAATATGCTGGTATTGCTCAGACCTCTACAGATATGCTGGTATTGCTCAGACCTCTACAGATAGCGATTGCCAGACTCTACAATATGCTGTATTGCTCAGGATATCTGTCTATAGATATGCTGGTATTGCCCCTCAAGTAGCCTCTGCTAGATGTAAGATGATGGGGAGGTAAAAGTAATGTTTTTGAGGAATGTTGGGGCAGTGGCAACCAATTTAAAACCAATGAAAAGGATTTGTTTGTGACTTTTGACCAGATTCTTGGCATATTACCAACACCAGAGATAAAGAATGTCAGAAACAGTATTTTCTATAAATTCCCTGGTGAAGTAGATGTGTATGAATATTGAAATCTAATTCATTTACTTTTAAGTGTGTTTAGTAAGAATCAGGGATAAAATAATTTGGAAAAAAACCTTGAACTGGTTCAATAGATTATTAATCATATCTATAAGTTACAGAATGTTTTTGATATGTGTTTGTAATGCTGTTCTTTTAAATACATTAGAAAGGTGTCCCACCCGTGATAATAGTTTAAGGCTCATTAATTTCACATGTGATCTGTGAAATATATTTTTATCATAGCCAGGTGGTGCAGATATGAGCAAACTTTTCTATCATACCATATTGACAAACTGTCAAAATAAGAGAAGAGTAGTGCTATTGTCCCGCCCGTGACGATGGAATGCCCCAGCAGAACTTAAAGTGGTTCAATAGGCTGGATTTTGTTGCAAATGCTGAGACTGTTAAATATTTGAAAATATATTTTATTTAAAGCAACAATTTACCATGACATAATCTTCTTTTGGGTGTACTACAGTGGTGGCCGTTCAATATAAGGTGTTATACTTTAATTACACTTTGTCGCTGTTAGTAATCAGGTTGGTGTTCGAGTCCTAGCCGAATTTACTGTCGAGTCCAAGATAGTCGGTAGCGCGTGTGCCAATTGAGCTAGGGGTCCCAGGTTGCACGCTTCCAACCTCAATTCTCAATTGTAAAAAGGTGATTTTTATTCAGAATTCACTTTAGGCCAAATGACTTTTAGGCTAACTGACTTTAGGCCTACTGCCGCGTCTCCCCTACTTATTGTATATCGACTATTTGTTTAAAATCTTTTCAGGTAATCTGATCACTTAATAGCGCTCTCTAGTTTTAAGAATCAAATAAGACTTGCTAATTCATAATTTGTTTTTAAATTGATTTTAACTAAGAATTTATTATTTTTTAAAATATGTCCAACCCTCCCCTGGGGTGGTAGCGTCCTTTCCCTATCTAACCAGGATCTCCCCGAATACCACCACAGCAAGAGTGTTGTACAAAAGGAAACACACGAGTTAATCATCAGGGATCATTAATGACCACTACTCTACCTAACCAAACCCAGATGTCGGGACCTATCCATTTAACATCAGGGAATTAGTGTTCAAGTTAAATAAAGCCCTGACATTAAGCAAAACCATGAATAGTAACAATATTGGCCTTTCAGCTAGTTTATTCATAACAGGAAAAATATAAATTTATAACTACACAAGATATATTAAGACTGCGGTTTCTACACAATATATTTGACATATAAACAAAATATGAATTCTCTCCAATTTATGAAAATTATAATTAGTTTATAAATTATTAAATTCAGGGCAAGTGGCAATATCAAAGTATAACAAAGAAACTTTACTATAATAATGCCTGTAATATACAATCAGATAATAGGAATTCTATAAGAAATATATAAGTGTTATATTCAATTCAAATGTCTAATGACTGACTGACTCGTCAATAAAGTGCATATGGAAAAAGAGTTATTGTAATCTAGGCTGTTCCTTTCCCTCAACACTAACACTAACAGATTCATACCTATAAATAACTTAACTGGTATGCTAGTGCGTAAAGACCTAACTAACCCTCTGACCAAAACTATAACAATATATTTCAACATAATCGGAAGGATCAAAGGTAATTTATTAATGTAATCTCAAAACAACAAAATTGGCTGTAATAAACAGTTATTATTCAACTATTTTCGCAACAGATTATTAACTTAGAATCCTTAATATTCAAGGGAAAACATAATATAAATCAAAATTAACTTCTTTAAATGCATAAAGAGACGGCTACATATTTATAGCTGAACGCAGACCCTGGCCACTTATGTAAAATCTACAAAAAATAATATGAATCCCCAACATTACGACTACTTACATTCTAATATGTTCCTTAGAGCTATTGGCGTCAGAGAGTACTGAGAATTGCTGAGCACTTGCTTATATTCTGCTTGTAACAGCGGGGGAAATATGGATGGATTGTATGATGTAAGATGATATCATTCACAGCCAATGAGCACTCGAATTACCTCATCGGTGCCTGCGCACAACGCTGAGAGGTACAAGATGAAGATGGGGGAGGGGGGTGTACACTTAGCACTACAGCTCCAATAACCTCCACAAGGCCGCGCTTGCGCATCAACCACTACATCGGCTTAGTCCTGTGGTAACAATTGCATGTTCCCGACAGGCTCCAGATATTGTTTATCGTTAGCGGTGAACACAGTTGTCGGCCTGCGTGTTTTCTTGCTCCGTACGTAGCGCCGGTTTAGCAGTTAAACGGGGTAAGTGCACGATATACACTTGGTGGCGGAGGTTTGATGGTTAAAGTTGGTAGCCATGGTACAATGTTATTGGAGTAATTGTAAAAATATCAAACACAGTCTTGCCTAATAAAATAGGAATGAACATATTGCAAGAGTTGAAAATATGTTTGTGTTTTAAATAGAATGTATTCTCAGAAATCGATATATCGCAAGAATCGAATATATTTCTGTTTTTCTATGAGATGATAGATAATAGACATAAAAGATAATAGTAATAATAATAATACATAGGCATTATTACGGTCACTATTTCCAATGCATGTGTAATTGTTAAGTTTGTGGTTTTAGTGTTTTTTTAAAAATCTGTTTGTATTTTTATTTTAGTTTTCTTATCAAAATAAATGATAATACCTCAAGATGATTAAAGTTGATCTAAAGGCAACTAGGCCTAATCTGTTTGTTTATTTCACATGTTTTTTTCATAAACTTAATTCATTCTATCAACACTTTTAAAAACAACTTAAGGACACTCAAACTTTGATTGATTTGATTTCTAAATAATAATATGAGTCTAGCCTGTTAAATTTGCCTGGATTTTAACCAGTATTTTGCGAGAGGTAGTTGGGGTTGATTGAAATAAATCTTAATTTACAGCTTAGGCCTATATTGTTTAATGTAGATCTATTTGTAAATCATTAAAATTTCTAACAATTTGCTAAGATTCGGATTCGATATTTTATATTTAAAAATAAAATGTATATTCGGATTTGATAAATAGTGGATTTGACCCATCTCTTGTTAATAGAGTGCTAAAATTCCTTTTGACATATGGGATGCCACTTGTTTTAGATTTTATTTTTATAGTCCATTTAAACATTTGAGATAAACCTCTCACACATTTTAAATGCAATTAGTAACCTAGTGATAGTTGCAATGTATACTATTTATAATTTAGTTTTGTGGTGTAACCAAGCCTCTACTAATCCAAGATTTGCAATAATAAATCAAATTCTAATCTAGGCTGACTCGAATTAAATTCAAATTGAATCTCAGGCCTAAAAGAAATTTTGAATCCAAATCATTTCTCCAAAAGAAATTTCAAGTTGAATCAGAATTGAATCTGATGTTTAAGAAAAAATTGTATTGAATATTTTATTATATTAATAAGTTCAAATCAAATCATCTACCTAAAGCTTACTATGATAGACCTTTAAAACAAATACGTGCTGAATATTCTTTCATGCCAAGTTCTGTAATCCAATCCCCTTATAACATATTTGAAAACAAAAATTTAAATCACTATATAAACATTTTAGGTTTGCTAAAAAATAAAATAATCACCTTATTCACCCAAATCCAAGACACCCACGAATCTAAGACAACCCCCAGTTTTTCACTGGTTCTTGATAGATTTAAAAAAAAAAAGGTATTTATTTGATCATGAATGAAGAAACTAATAACCATGGTAGTCATATTTTGTAATGCTTACAAATGGTTTTCTCATTACAGAACAAAACACCTACGTTGACTTAAAATCTAATTAGGGTTGCAGAATTGCTAAGGAATTTCTTTTTTTATCACAAATATTATTTTTGTATAAGAAAGTTAACTTTGAAAAAGTTTCATAAAAACAATGAGAAGTTAATTTTTATTATGTCAAATGATAATCGTTATTGAAAATCTGAGTCTCTTATATACCCTACTCCCCCTAAATACAAATATTGGACTTGACCATTAACACTAGCTTCTAAAATATGCCACTTTCACGATAATATACAGAAAATAAAATAGTATAAAGTAAAGAGATATAGTAATAAAATAAAATAGTATAAAGTAAAGAGTTATAGTAAGAAATCTAAGGTCAAATATACAACAACTGGTTGCCTTTACAAGGAAAATATAAAACACATTTCCCACGTTACAAAACAATCTAACGGATAGTCACGTCTGCTGTGATATACCATAAATGTCAGCCGCCCTGACAGCCAAGCATATAAAATTAATGGTAATTAAACAAGTATCTTTATTCTTATTTCGAAACTGATGATCTAAGAACATCTAATCAAAGATAATAATTTACTTGATATTGTTAAAAAGTTAGATATTTTGTGGAGTTTAACAAATTAAAACTAAAGTTTAACATTTCTAAAATTGTCTAGTAAACACTATGTATGATCTATTGTTCGTTTAAAATCGATTCAAGCTTTCTCATCATGTCTTAACAAGCGAGCTATGTAAGCAAAGTTTTAAGAATCAAATATGTAAAATTTGATAATTCATTATTTGTTTTTAAATCTATTTTGATTATTGTGAATGGCTGAATTTTTAATATTGTAGTGAAGTAATTGGAAACGTAATCAAAAACAGCACAACTAAATAAAATTCAATTCAATTGTGCCCAAACCATCTGAGGAGTTAATTGTGTTGAAAACTAAAGAGGCATATAAAGATTTTTAGTGTATAGAATCGATTATTGTGATACCAGTCGATACTATGGGTATTGAGGAATTGAGTATTGTATCGGGACACAATGTGAAAACCAAATATCCTATGATCTGTGCTATACCTCTATAATCTGTGAAAATGGATAAAATCTGTAAGTAAGGCAGCCTTGCACTATTGTATTTATATTAAATTAAGATGTAAAATGTTACCTTTTGATGCAGGCTTAACCCAATCATTAGTCTGCGATTTTAAGACAACACCTAGATGTTGAAGCTACAAATTTGGGAAAAAAACTAGTCTTAGATTCAGATAAATATGGTAATATCCCTAATCTCAAAATCTGAAACATTAAATAAAGATCATACCCTTTTTTTCATTAATAGTGCAAAGCCTAATAGATATTTTTAAAAGAGGTTGATTATTTTTACAAAAAGGTGGGATTAGCTACTTTTTTTTAATTTCAAGATATTCAATGTCACAACAACAGTTCCACACATGCTTCCTTTATGAGCTAGAAATGAAGGTATGTTCTCGGGGTCACTTTTCTCTGCAACTGATTTCTGGTCTGATTATATTAATTTAAGCAACTATGAATTATAATTTTGAATTAAACCTATAAAATCTAAATCGAGGGTTTATTTAGATTCCAAATTTTGAATCGTAGCTGTTAAAACATAGGTAAATTTATCTTTTCAGCAAATGTATATGTAATGACTAATGACATGTGTGCGCAGGTGTGGGTGCGCAGTGAAAGTAATACTTGTGTGTGGGATTGAGAGTTAGTAGTCAAATGAATGTTGCCACACACATACACTTAAGATGTCTAGTGTACGAGTAGTATAGATTGCGTGTTCATTATAATTTAACATGGTAGCAGTCCGTGGTTTATAAAAAAAGAAAACCCTAAGATGGTGGATGAAACGAGAATTCCTGATTTTGATGGTAAGGACTACGAGTGTCGGAAAAAGCGAATCACGTTGATTTTAAAGTTAAAGAAATGTGGAGAGGCAGTGAAGAGAGAAAAAGGAATGACAGATAAAGAGGACGAGAGGAGTGAAAAGGAGTTGAAGGCAATCATTGTGATTTACAGCGGTATTTCGAATGATCAGTTACAGTTTATAAAAGACAAAGAGACTGCATATGAAATTATGAAATAGTTTGTGACGAAATGTACTTAAAGGAATCTACTGCACTGCAAATTTATATATGAAATAGATTAGATAAATTGAGGTTAAAAGACTTTGAGGATTCAAGTGCCTTTTTTACTGAGTTTGAAAAGTTGGTGAATGAACTTAAAAGTGCAGGTGCTAATTAATGTAAGTTAAAAAGAAAAACTAAGTTATATGATTAAAATGCTTCCAAATTCGTTGAGTTATGTTGGTGATTTAATTGATATACTAAAAGAAAGTGATCAAACTGTTGAGTATGTAAAAAGTAAAATAAAAAATGGTTGAATTAAAAGAAAAAGAGGAAGGAAGCAAAAACAGTTCAAGTGCATTTAAGGCTGAAAGAAAAAAAGACAAAGCGTGTTTTAAGTGTGGCAAATATCGACATTTTAAGGCTCAGTGTATGAGCATGAGACCGAGTGAACATTTGTGGAAGCCCAGAGGCGGCATTCAACAGCAAGGAGGCGGACAACAACAACAACAACAACAACATTGGCAACATCGTGGTGGTGGTGGTGGTGGAAGAGGAGCCGGTCGAGGTTCAAGTCAACATCGTCGAGCTGGCGGTTGGCAACAAAGGCAAAATCAACAAGGCAGCAAAATGAAGATAGTAATATGAGCAGTTTTAATATAAAATCGAGGTAAGATCCGGATTGGAAGAGTTGTAGTTGAAGCTAACAGTTGCGTCGGTAAAGTAGAATGGTTACTTGATAGTGGCTGCTCTTATCACGTCATAAATAATGATAAATATTTTATGAATTGATGAACTCAAAGTACCTGTAAATGTTTCAATGTTTATGATCAAATGGTAGAAAATAAAATGTTAAATGTATTTTATGTGTAAGAAATGGATAGAAATCTAATTAGTTATGGGAAAGTTACAAATAAAAATAAAATTGTGTCAGTAGGAAATATTTCAAAAATATATAATTACTTTAATTGCTTTAGCGTGTAAGAAAAATGATTTGTATCATATGACTAGTGAAATTGTTAAAACTGAATCAAATATAATTCAAATTAAATATGACAGAAAAGGAAAGATATCGTAGAACATTAGGACATGGAAATTTTAATTATTTAAAAACAATGTGTGATAAACAAATGATTGAAGGTTTGCCAAAGGAACTAGTCTGATTATTTGAAATATGGAATATGTTTGCAAAATAAAATGCATAATTTGCCATTTAAAAATGAGAGAACTAGAGCTAAAGAAGTATTAGAGATTGTACATACTGATTTAAATGGGACACACAGTACTACGGGTTTAAACGGTGAGAAATATTTTCTAACTTTTATAGATGAGTACAGTAAGGTAGCTAAAATTTATTGTATCAAATCGAAAAGTGTAGTATACAATTGTTTTATTGACTATGTAAATATAATTGAAAGTAGGACAGAAAAAAGGGTAAAAGGACTTGAGATGTGACAATGGCAAGGAATATATATAGTTTTGCTAGAGAAAAAGGAATATTTATTGAACCTTGTCCACCATATGTTCATGAAATAAATGGGACAGCAGAAAAGTTTTAACAGAGATATTATGAATATATCTAGATGTTTTTAGCAGAGGCCAAAGTGCATAATAGGTTCTGGACTGAAGTAGTCAAAACAGCTGTTATTTGAAGACTAGGACAATTACTAATACTGTAGAGAAAAATAAAACACCTCATGAAATAATATGGTGAAAAACCTAATATAGAGCATTTAAGAATGTATGGAAGTAAAGTATTTGTAAGAGTGCATGAACAAAAAAGAAATTCAAAATGAGACAGAAAGTCAGATCTAGGTATTTTGTTAGGTTATGAAAATGTTGGGTATAGAGTATTACTAAATTACAAGATAGTTGCAGCAAGACATGTAGATATAATTGAAGATGGTAAAAATTATGTCAGTTTTAGAGAAGAGTCAAAGAGAGGCTTGTGATATAGGTTTAAATGAAGGTAAAAATGAAAATGATAGAGATGAAATTACGAAGGAAATATAAATGATCAAAAAGTAATTTTAGGGTTGAGAAGATCAACTAGAGAAAAACGAAAACCTGCTAGACCTAATGATGATAACTTTGCGTATAATAATATTGTTTATGTAAACTATGTAAATGCGGAAAATCCTGCTTCATATAATGATGCGATGAATAGTTATGATTCTAAAAATTGGAAAAATGCAATGGATAGGGAAATTAATTGCTTAACTAAAAATAATACATGGAGGTCTGTTATTAAACCAGAAGATAAAAAAATATTAGATTTAAAATGGGTTTATACAAAAAAGGCTAATAATATTTATAAAGCTAAGTTAGTAGTTAGAGGATACCAGCAGAATGATTTCATTGATGATATATACTCTCCAGTAGCAAGAATGCAAACGTTAAAAATTTTATCATATTGTTGTCAGAATAATTTAATTATTGAGCAAATGGTTGTAGAAACAGTGTTTTTGAATGGAAAAGTTAAATCAGAAGCTTATGTTAAACAACCACGAGGTTATGAGGATGGTACAGATAAAGTACTAAAATTAGATAAAGCATTGTACGGATTGAGATAAAGCCCAAGAGTTTGGTATCAGTGTTTCGATACTTATTTGAAAATTTTAGGTTTTGTAAGAAGTGAGAATGACTGTTGCTTGTATATGTTAAACAATAAGAACAATCATAATGTTTATTTAATTTTGTTTATAGATGATTTGCTCATATGTTGTAAAGATAAAACTAAGTTAAATATGTTAAATATTTATTGTTTAAAGGAAAAATGACTTTGGATCAAAGAGATTATATTCTATCTTTAGCAAGGAAATATGGAATTGAAAATTCTAAGTTGTATGCAACTCCAATGGAACAAAATTTAAAATTAGAATTCACACAATCAGCATGTGATGAAATAAAGTATAGAAATATAATTGGAGCTTTTTTGTATTTTAGTTCCGGAACAAGACCTGATATAAGTTTCAGCGTAAATTATTTAAGTAGATTTCAAAATTGTTATGATAATACTCATTATAAATATGCTGTGAGGATATTAAAGTATTTAGTTTTGACCAAATATTTAAAGTTAACCTATAAAATAAATGTTAATGCAGAGATCTGAAACTTTTACATAGATGCTGATTGGGCAGGTGATATTATTGACAGAAAATCGACAGGATATTTTATTAAAATGTATGGAAATGTGATTTTTTGGAAATCTAAGAGACAAAGTAGTGTAACAAAATCATCCACATCTGCTGAGTACGTTGCATTATCTGAGTGTGTTAGTGAATTAAAAGTTGTGAAAGATATTTTGCTAGATTTTAATATTGAAGTTTGTGACCCGATAAAAAAGTATGAAAATAATTCTGGTGCAATAAATATAGCTAAGTATGATAATTTTACAAAAAATTCGAAGTATATAGAGACATCATTTTGTAAATGAGAGTTATGATAAAGGAGGAATTGATATTGTCAAAATAGATTCTGATGAAAGTGTGGCTGATATTTTTACCAAGCCATTAGGTCGAAATAAGTTTGAAAAATTCAGACATGAAATGAATGTGATATAAATGGGTTATGATTAAGGTTGGACTCTAATATAAATATAAGGAGGCGTGTTAAAATTTAGGTAAATTTATCTTTTCAACAAATGTATATGTAATGACTAATGACATGTGTTGCGCAGTGAAAGTAATACTGTTGTGTGTGTGTGTGATTGAGGAGAGTTAGTAGTCAAATGAATGTTGCCACACACGTACACTTAAGATGTCTAGTGTACGAGTAGTATAGATTGCTTGTTCATTATAATTTAACATAGCTTTATATTGAAAAAAAAATGTAACCAAATCATATCTTAATGAAGGCAGTTTTTAGGGGTAAAAGTGCTGCCTAATTTTAGTTAGTTAGGAATTATTAGAAACAAATTAGATATTTGGTTTGTAAATTTCTTAATGTACTTATTTGCTTTTTTTTTAATATCTCAAATTTTTTAGATTCATTTTAAATTTCGAGATGTGATCGAGATAATTTTTTTCATTTTAAATACGATAATTTTGAGTCTCACACATCCCTACTTAAACGTGTGGGCCTTGGCTTTCTATCCTTTTAATAGCTATTGTATTTGGTCATTTGATGCCAATTTTTTCTCTCTATTCTTAACAATTTTTTTAATGCATTCATTAAATATGAAGAAAATACTTTTTAAGAAAATAATTTCAAAAAATGAAGGACTTGACTTAAATTTATATAATGATTAATATTTTATAATTTGTTTATTTATTAAAATTATATTAATGTTAAGTAAGTGATAGTGAAGGAAGCCAACTAGGGCTCTGTGAGTACTCATATTTCGATCTCGAGCTTGTCGTTTAAGTTCGAGATTGAGAGTTTTGTAGGATCATCATTTTCTACTTGACGTACTAAATAATACATTTTTAAAACACAATAGTAAGCATAGTCTATTTAATTGAGATAATATCAGTATTTTCACTTAGAAATCATTCGGTTACCTAACAAAGTGTTAAAAATTCATTTCAATTTTCACATTAATAACATAATAGAGCTTTAAAATAACTTTCGACCAGTAAATGTATTCAATATTGTCGTCCATTTTGAATTATAGTCTATACTCCCAAAATATAGGTTAAAATCTAGCTAAATTAAACAATCTAGACTCATATTATTGTTTAAAAATCAAATCAATCAAAATTTGAGTGTCTTTTAGTTATTTTTAAAAGTGTTGTTAGAATGGGTTAAGTTTCTAGAAAACATGTGAAAAAACAGATAAGGCCTAGTTATCCTTTTATCAACTTTAATCATCAATTAAGGATATTTTATTGTATTAAGATAATAAAAATACAAACAGATATTTTTAATAAAGACTAAAACAACATGCTTAACAATTAAACATTGATTGGAAATAGTGAACTCAATGATGCTTAAGTATGTTTTATTATTATTTTCTTTTATACCCATTATCTATTTTTGCATAGAAATTCTTGCGATATATCGATTTCTGAGAATACATTCTTTTTAAAACACGAACATATTTTCGGCTTCAATCTGTTCATTCCATTTTATAAGGCAGGACTACGTTTGAATATTTCCACAATTACTTCAATAACATATTTAAAAGAAATAATAAGAACTAAGTTAAAATTGATTTAAAAATATATAATGGATTAGCAAGTCGTTATTTGATTCTTAAAACTCGATAGCACTTACTAAGTGATCAGATTACCTGAATCGATTTTAAACAAACAATCGATATACGCTGGTAGGGATAAATAAACAGTTTTATCGCTTTCTGACTGTTGACAGTATTTATTTTTCATGAAACCCAACAAAATGTCTAACTTAAGGATCATATCCAATAAATTGGGGCTCTTTACATAGTTGTAGATAATTAAAACCACTTGGATAGTAGGAATTAACAGTATCTTTATTTTAATCAACACTCAGGCAAGTAAACATAATACACGTCATGGCGACTGACTTTATATTGTGTGTAATGGCGGCTGACTTTGTATCATCTGTAATCTGTTCTTATTTCGGTTTAAAAAAAACCGTAATTTGTTTAATTTATTTCGAGTTTATTTGTAATTCTAGTTTTGATTTTCAGTTTTTGAAGAGTTTTGATGTGTTTATTAAAATATTTACAAGATTTTTCGTGAGGTGAAAGTTATAGAAGTGAGCATGTGATGAAACGGTCGAGTCCAAGTTTTCCATACGGTTGGGAGGTTAGGGTACTAGGCACGTAAGATTTTCCACACCTAACAATTTTTTTTTTTTTTTTAAAGATTTTATTCATGTTTATCTCTTTCGTCCGACAAAATAAATACTACGGATTAAGTTGTCCTTTTCAAGTAGTCTTAACAAGTAATTTTTGAATTCAACATATTAAACTTTGTTTATGGGGTGACAGATTTGATCATCGAATCCAGTAAAACACCGAATCCTCGAATCTTGAATACTAGTCAGGATTCGAGGATTTGAAGATTCGAGTGGCCCATCTCTACCTAAAATAGTTGTATAAAATATTTGATGTCGCCGTATAAATTATATTAAATTAAATAAACACAATTGATTCATTCTTGTTTATCAATTCAAAATTATGTTAAATTTCCTTTATGCATTTTATTTAAAGCTCTTAATAATTTAAATATATAGAAAATAAACATTTATAATACTGTATGATTGTATTTTCAAAGTAATTTAACGTGATGGTATTAAAACATTTACAATATGTTTAATTTGAGAAAGTAAGATTCTCGAAAGGCTTTCCAATGATTAACTACTTAATTTAGAATTAGACTTAAAAATTCTTTAAATATGTTTGGTATTTTTGTGGTTTCAGCACACGAGTTTGACGCTCGTCGTCGTATGATATCTAAAACCTTTTACCAGCAACTACGTTCAAGTGAGCGACAATCTCTTGTCGGGCCACCAGAGTCCATGCGTGAACATGTAGTAGCTGCCTCCAAGGCAATGAGGAATGGAAATTGGGCAGCTTGTAAGAATTTCATCATAAATGAAAAGATGAATGCCAAGGTATTAAACTTGTGTTCATCTCTATGCCTGAGTTCACCTTATTGAGATAACGAGCTTATTAAAATTTAAACTTTTTTTATTTTGGTCACAAGACCTTTTTTACTGAGCTAATATTTTAGCTAATGGTCTTATGATTAAAATATACTATTATAAATCATTATAACTATAATTGTGACTTATGTTTTTGCTTAATGTACTAAAAATTTAGTAAATACATTGTTGTGACTTGTGATGGATATATATTTATTTAGACTCACTTTCAATCACTAAAGAAATTGTCACTAGAAGTAATGTAAATGAATGAAATATTTTTTATTTGCCGAAGCACGCAAAAAGGTTGTTATGTTTAGGAGAAAAGTGGTGCCATTTTTTTCAAAAAGCGATGATATTTGATGCTGTAGGTGATATTATATCTGTCACTAAGTTGAACTAGTTATCAGGAATTAGGTCAAGTCCAGAATACGTTAACAGCGTTTCTGGATACACACAAACATTAGCCTGCTAGCATATGGTGAGCACACAGTGATAATGTTTAATCATATTTCCATACAGTAAGTAAATGGCTCCTTAATGACTCAAAGCGGTGCTACTGTATTATTAGCTTTTTACAAAATAAACATTTACTCTTTATATTTGAATGGGTGACCTGGTGGTCTAGGGGTAAGGTGTCAGACTTCTGTGCTGGCGGCCGGGGTTCAATCCTCCATCCCGGCACAGATTTATCTGATTTCCAAACCCTTCTTACACCTCTGACAAGACATCTTGTGAATGTGAGGAATGCCAGGCCGCCACTGTGGTTCGGATTCCACGTTAAACTGTAGGTCCTTCATTTCATCTCACAATCACCCTACAATTACACATTAGCGTAAGTGTGTATAACTCAAACGGGTAGTAAGACGCGGTGCTAATAATAATAATAATATATTTGAATGCCATATTAATTTTAAAATAAACTATTCTTACATTATTAACTATGCTAGCTTTCAAATGAAAACATTGCTATTATGGCTAGATTATTTTCTTTTGGGTCCGTTCTTTTGTTTGTCAGAACACTGTTGTATGTTGCAATACATTTTTGCAACTAAATTGCCCCCTTGTATGTATTTTGACAAATCCTTCTTCTTGGCTGTATTCAACAGAGTGATTGTTTATGCCTGGTGTTTTTTACCTCCTGAAATTTGATTCGTATTGTTTTTTTTGATTCAATATGTTTCAAGCAAGAATCCCTGCAGTCCCATGATACAGTAATACATAAAGAATAAAATACTTAAAGAATAAAATTATGATAAAAAATAATTACAAATTGAATCTTTTAAAATATTGTATTATGCCAGTAATATTTTCGAATTAAAATTGCTCTGTGTATGATACAAATGAGCCATACAGCCCACTTGGAAGAATTTGAGCAAAAATTTAGTAGAACTAATTGTAAACCATTTTAAATAAATTAATGCAATTCAGCCTGATGGTGTATTTCTCTCCCTCATCGAATTATTTTGTTTTCTTTTGTCATGCTTAGAATTTATCTCACTAACAAATTCGATCAAATTGCAAAGTGTCTATGTCACTTTTGGCTTTAATACTCCATGAAACAATTTAGTTTACTCGTTAGATTTAGTTATTGGCTATCATATAAAATCCTAGTCTTAGTGAATTTTTTTTTGTCAGGTTTGGGACCTCTTCCATTGTGCAGACAAGGTGCGAGAAATGTTGACTCGGCTGATTCAGGAAGAAGCTCTCCGGACCTATCTCTTTACATACTCGAATGTATATGACTCTATCTCCATGCCCACCTTGGCTGAGATGTTTGAACTGGACCTGGCCATTGTCCATTCTACAATAAGTAAGATGATTATCAATGAAGAACTCATGGTAAGATAATATTTGGTTTGATCCCTTTTTTAAAAAAAATTTACTTTTGACAATGGCAAGTTTGTCAACTAAATTGTATTTTAATTTATTTTGACTGGAACATGAGCTATGATCATTATCAATCTTGAAACTAAAAATACCAATAAATTTGCTTCAAGTCCTTATCAACCAGTCGCATTGGGATCCAACAAATTTTTTAACCAAAAGCAATATGGTTTGTATTATTTACTAACTCGTGTTACACAAAAATTATTTTCATTGTATTTTTAAAGTAAATACATATATGTTTAAATGCATTTGGTAGACACGGTAGCAGGTTTTTTGTGTTTGAATTTGAGCAAATATTATTTGCGAATTTTGAATAGTTATTGGATAAAATCATATCCTAGTTAAATATGTTAAAAGTAGGATGTTAAATAAATAGAATTACACATTGTAGAAACATGTAAAAGGAATAACATTAAGGACAAGCACATACAAGCTATCATATATAAATGGGAATTCTTCAAAATGTACATGCAACAATAGTTTGCTTTGTCAAAGTTATGTGGTAAAGAGCACCATCTTTTTTTGTTGAATAAACTATTTAAATATACATCTTCAGTCCTCAAAATTAACATATTTTTTATTTATTATTCAAGGATGTAATAATAAGCTATTAAAAAGTCGGGTATACTGAGGGTGGTTTTTCCAAAAATTGTTTTACACTCTTATGCAAATGAAAGTACACTTTCTCTAAATATAACCTTCTTCATCCATAAAACCATCAGCGTAATTAGTACATAAGCATATAACCTGTACTAAAAAATAGAGCTGGGCCGATCAGCTATTTGTCCGATTAGTCAGATGCCGATCAGGCCTATCACTAATGCTGATTATTTGGTTTTCAATTTTTATAAGTGTATAAAATAAAATGACTCTTAAAGAAAAAAAAACTTTTACTAGTTTTATAATGTCCAATATAGGCTTGTTTTAATAACATTTAAATAGAAACTTAAAATCTAAAGATTATTTTAATTGTTCTTTATTATCGTTACTGTTAAGACAACTGAATCTGTCACTAAACAAAAATAAATCACAATAATAAATAGCAAATTTAGATATAATTGTTACCCTAGCTCTAAAATTATAGGGGCCCAAATACACGAAAAGAAAATATAATCTAATGTTATTTAAAAAGGTAAATAAACAAATAGGAGTGAGCAGTGTGAGTTACTGTTTTGACATAATATGTCCCCGAAGCAAGCAACTCAATCCTAGATGCAGAAAAAACTACGGTCCCTCTTCAGACATTTATAAATATTATATAGAGAGGATAAAGTTGAAAACTAAAAAAAAAGTGCATGGATAGTGTACTTTCCTAAACCTAGGGACACCATGGCTTAAATATAGTATTAAAATATTGCAAGTCATAAATAGCAAGTTTATTAAATGTATGTCAAATTTTTTAACAACATGCATATATTTAGAAGAAATTTAAACTTGTTCCGCATAGATAAAATAAACAGTAATGACCTTTGTTTACAATTCGTGATAATCATGAATCATTACATTAAGACCTTTCAAATGGGTCGGGTAAATAACTATCTTCAAATATAACAAATAGTAAGGAAAATCTCTAAATTATCCTCTATCATTGCTCACAATTTCCACAGAATTATATGTTACTCTTAAAATCAAAAGTTTGACTACGGCGACCAAAACCAATCCATACATTTAATCAAATATTGATTAGTCGTAATGAGCCAAAGTCCTACATTATATAGCAGACCATCATATCGAATATGAGCAACTATGAACATCGATATTTCCAAAAAGAAAATATATTATACAAATTTAAATGTTTTCATTTAAATACCATAGCAATATTATGTAAAACAAAGTTAAGTCAATGTTTGTAAATACCAAGCATAACGCATATCATTACTAATTTTGAATATTTTGACATAATGTTTTTAATGAACTCTCCCAAGTAAAACATTACCAAATTAAATGTGAAATATAATTCACAAGTTAAGCAGTTCAAAGTTAATTCAATGTTCTAGAAAACAAAGAATAATACTGGACGTTAATAATTTATAAAAATAAGTGACCGAAAGAGAATTTTGAATAATTTCAAATTTATCATTACGCCGAAAATGAATATCTCCTTACATTTTAAATAAGTCCTTGAAGCCTCTGCTTCGTCTAACTACTTCCAAGTCAAGTCCAAGAGTGCAGTCTATTTTCATTGGACAGTCTTTTATACGATGCACAAACTTGTGAAACAGGAGAGATGGGATCAAAGAGTTTAACACGGTGGGGAGGGGGAGGGGGGGGCGTGCGTGACAACGAGAACATCTATTTTATTCTTGAATCGACTGGGTGGTACTGGTCCCTTCTTCACTGGCATCTCTTCTCTTCTCATGGTCGTTGGGTTGGCTTTGAGTATGGCGGTGGTCTCTAGCGGGCGAGGTTTGACTCTCGGCTCGGAGCTGGCAGTTGTTCGCGAGGTGATAATGTGGCCAGACGTGTTGTTATTAGTTCGTACATAGCCTGGACGGTGAGATTGGGTAAGTATTGTTGTTGTTGACTTGTAGCTAAAATTGCTACATAATGTTCATGAAAAAAATAATCAAGGCTCACAAATTTCTGTACACAAGGAGAATACACCGATTTTGATTTAGATTGAACACAGACTTGTACACCGATATATGTGGGATAATTAATTTATGATTAAATAGGTCTACTTACCCTATCATTAGACAAAGACACATCATAATCAGAAAATTTAAATTTAATGTTAATGATAACAAACTATCAAGGCACACATATTTTTGCACACAAGGAAAATAGGCCTACACCTATTTTATTTTTAGATGAAATAGGGATTTTTACATCCAACGTTTATTAAAATATGGTTTCAATATTATAGTTAAATAACTGTAATTAAGATCATGTTTGCCTGAATGAAAATTGGTTCGATGATATAAAAATAAATTCTTGACAAATATTACACCCGAATAAACTTTACATAAGTAGGCTTATTAAAAGTACAACTTTGAATCTAGGATACAATATTGTAGCAAATGAAATAGATTATTTTCTTCAATGTTGACATAATAAGATTTGAGATAATGCAACACATCTTTCACTATGGAGCCAAGAGATTTGTCCTGGTTTGATTCCGTGTCTAGTTTGATACCATTACTTCTGATATGGTAGTTTGTTCATTGCTGATTGCTAATGTAGCCTTGTGAAATGTTTCTAAGACTGCCAGTATCTTCTCCATAAGGGACCAACCAATCAGGTTTAGGTCAGGGAGAAGATACATCACTGATTTCCTTTGACTGTGCAGTCTGTCGAGCATAAGGTAGGTGTGTTGTTCATCCTGGATTAAGTGGCATTTGGACAAATTGTTTGACGTTTGGAACTCATTCATTTTTTTGCTGGCAATTAATGAGTGTTTGAAATGACCAACTACTCGTCTTGCACGAGCACACATGTCATTCACACTTGGTTGGTTCAACAACGCGTGATGAACCACAAGTTGAAGTGTGTGAGCAGCGCATGGTACATGATTCACTTCAGCTAGTTGCAGTGCAAGAGTAATGTTTTGTGCGTTGTCACTGACTACACTATAGATCCGAGACTTTGAAATACCCCAGTCCTTGATGGTAACTTTAAAAAACTCTGCAATGTTATGTGCATTGTGATACTCAACGTATGTCCAAACAAAGATTTACATAAACAAAGTCTTCGCTAAAAAATGGGACGTCAATGACATATAGTCCTGTTAAGCTATAGACAACCACATGTCGATTGTTGGACTAATGTACTGAACATTGTTTTATTTCTCACCTCTTCATACATTTCTGGGATTACTTTCCGTGAAAATGTAGTCCTAGCTGGTAATTTATAGCGCGGCTCAATATAGCTAGTTAAATTCTTGAAACCTGAAAAGAAAAGGATTTGTTTATAAATTATAAACATAAATATTGGCTTATATTATTTTTCATGAAGAACATGATGTATTGTAGTAAGGAAACGTATTTATATTATAAAAGTAAAATTCAATATAAAATTACAATGATGGTAGTTGAAATTAAAGTTGAAATAATGATTATAATAACAATATTAATGTATTACAACGTAACCTAAAAAGAACTGAATGTGGATTAATTAGATATAAATTGATTAGATAAAAGAATATATTGACAATGAATATGATTTTACAAGAATAGGACCATCTTACATAAAATGAATATATAACATATTAAATAAATAAATAAATTAAAAATTAAAAAACATAATATTTTAGGTTAAGATGGATAAGTAAATATGGCAAGAATCAAAAAATATAATATTATTAAATTATTGATTGTTGAGGATTGATAATGATGATTTAAAATTGGCTTATCTGCCCCTGCTTTAATGCCCTTGTTCCTTTTTTTCTTTATGGCTGGTGTAGTTTCAGGCCAAGTTGCTACATGTTTCGGCGTGTCAATACGACGCCATCATCAGGCTATAGATTAAAAACAAATTATGGTACAATTCCAGTGTGAAATGTTATAATATATCAATAATATCTGAATATATCAAACAAATCATTTCTGTTTAATTATCGTCTCCAATCAAAACTATTTTCAATTCAACAATAAATTTTTCTCTCAAAATGATGGATTATTTATGGGTTCACCTATTTCAAGTCTTATGTCTGAAATCTTTCTACAACAATATGATCACAAAATCTTAAATGAACTCAAATCCTTAATCAACGTAATATTTTATTGCCGATACGTCGACGACATTCTGGTAATCTCTGAACCTCTTCCTAACTCTTCTCAACATGATCTAACTTATAGTATGAATAACATTCTGGTAATCTCTGAACCTCTTCCTAACTCTTCTCAACATGATCTAACTTATAGTATGAATAACATTCTGGTAATCTCTGAACCTCTTCCTAACTCTTCTCAACATGATCTAACTTATAGTATGAATAACATTCTGGTAATCTCTGAACCTCTTCCTATCTCTTCTCAACATGATCTAACTTATAGTATGAATAACATTCTGGTAATCTCTGAACCTCTTCCTAACTCTTCTCAACATGATCTAACTTATAGTATGAATAACATTCTGGTAATCTCTGAACCTCTTCCTAACTCTTCTCAACATGATCTAACTTATAGTATGAATAACATTCTGGTAATCTCTGAACCTCTTCCTAACTCTTCTCAACATGATCTAACTTATAGTATGAATAACATTCATCCCAACCTCAAATTCACAGTAGAACATGAAGTCAACAACAGCATCAACTACCTAGATCTTTCAATAACAAAGAATAAACTCAACCTTTTTGAATATAAAATCTACAGAAAACCCACGCATACAGATATCAACATTCCAAATGATTGTAACCATCCACCTATCCACAAAAAAGCAGCTTTCAACAGTTTAATCTATCGACTACTCCATATACCTCTAAACAAGAAAAACTTCAATATGGAACTCAACATTATCAAGCAATTAGCTACAGCCAATGGTTACTCCCATTCCTTCGTATATCGGATCCTTCAGAAACAAAAATATCAACTAAACAACACAACTACTCTAAAAAACCTTCATACCAATCCTGACAGCCAAAACAAATGGATCAAATTTAATTACACTGGCCAAGAAATTAACATCACCAACATTTTCAAAAAACATAAACTCAAAATCGCTTTCAGCACAAATAACAATTTCAAAAAACATATCAACAACTCCAATCTCAATAAAGTTAACCAATATCAACACAGCGGTATATACCAACTCACTTGTGAGTGCAATAGCGTTTACATAGGTCAGTCTGGACATCAAATTTCGACTAGGTATTCCGAGCATATAAGTGATTTCAAACACAATAGGAATAAATCCAAATTTTCAGAACATATAAAAACATCCGGTCATCAACCAACCCCCATGGAAAAATGTATGAAACTTACACAAATCTCAGAAAGGCACAACCATGAATACGCTAGAAAACATATTTATTCAAACTGCCATACTTAACAACAGACATATTCTCAATGAACAAACCCACTTTGAAAATCAAACACTTATTAATACTCTAAGACACCTACCCCAGCATACAAAAATTAAATAATTTTCCTTATATTCCATGCCCAGCCTTCCATATCAGTAATTAACATGTTCAGGCCAATATCAACAAACTTAAGAACTTTATTCATCTCCCTACTTATCATTCCACCCCCTTTTTTATATTTTTTATATTTTTATATTTCCTGAATACAAATTTACACCAGTTAAATTTCAATCTATCTGCACCCCCTTTTTATATTTTATAAATCCTGATTAAAAATTTTATACCAGTTTAATTTACATATCTATCTGCATTTCGCTCCAACAATATTAGATTCTCATTACCATATAAAATTCAATCTCTTTAATTTCTTTCATTTTCTTCTAGAACAAATTTGGACTCTGTTCATATACACATGGTTACATCACACCTTCTAAGATCCGTTTCAATTCTTCGAATAATGACAAACTTATATTAAAGGCGTTAATTGGTAAATACAATATTTCATTATTATATTCACGTTCAACCTTTGCATATTCTTTTCTACGTATAACATTACACACTGGAATTGTACCATAATTTGTTTTGTTTTTAATCTATAGCCTGATGATGGCGTCGTATTGACACGCCGAAACATGTAGCAACTTGGCCTGAAACTACACCAGCCATAAAGAAAAAAAGGAACAAGGGCATTAAAGCAGGGGCAGATAAGCCAATTTTAAATCATCATTATCAACCCTCAACAATCAATAATTTAATAATATTATATTTTTTGATTCTTGCCATATTTACTTATCCATCTTAACCTAAAATATTATGTTTTTTAATTTTTAATTTATTTATTTATTTAATATGTTATATATTTATATTTTATGTAAGATGGTCCTATTCTTGTAAAATAATATCCATTGTCAATATATTCTTTTATCTAATCAATTTATATCTAATTAATCCACATTCAGTTCTTTTTAGGTTACGTTGTAATACATTAATATTGTTATTATAATCATTATTTCAACTTTAATTTCAACTACCATCATTGTAATTTTGTATTGAATTCTACTTTTATAATATTATATTATTTTGCTGTTTGGCAAAATCATATATGTTTTAGGCTACTAGGTAGAGTGAAATGTGATTATTTTAGTACCTAGGCCTAACTGATCAAAACTAGAGGTCCGGGAAACGTTTTGTTGAGTGTAAGTATTTTAATTTCCATAAAACAATAAATATTGAATGAAAAAGTTAAGTTTATTGAGTAGGCTAAGTTAGACCTTAGACTTACCAGCATCTTCAACAATACTAAATGGCTGCAAATCAAGGCACATCATTTCTCCAATCCGCATAGTTATCCCTATGGATTTTGGATTAGAACTTCTGTATTCAGTTTTTGCTCAAATTCAGTAATTGTTTTTTAACAAATTGGTTGTTATGAAGCCCTTTGAACTTGTGCCCCCACATCAAATTGTTTTTGTACAAAGTGAGCACACAAATTTTAGTTATTTAGATTTATCACAAAATAATTCCACACAAAACTGTTTTTAGTACCTCGAGACATATTTGAACAAAAAATAAAAAAAACCTCACTTAAGTATGATAAAATAAATAATAAATAATATACATACAACAAAAGGTATTTTTCATTTTTTTATTGAAGAAATTTTATAAAACTTATTTTAATTTACTTTTAACTAATAAATAAAATGTAAATATTAATATATATTCATTTCAAATTGAAAACAAGTTCCCTGCCATTGGAAAGTTTTGTACTTGCATTAAAAGAAAAATGGTTTCCATTTAAACAATATGTGCACATGTGCGAGATTATTACGTCCGATGTTTCATTTTTTTTGGCATCTTTAACAAATCGAAATAAAACAACACCAGTCTGCTAATATTTTATTTTATGATTATTAGATTTGTTACCCTTTAATGATTTTATTTCTAATAATATGCATCTGCATAGATTGGAATAAGACCTACGGTAAAAATACATATTTTAGGAGTGTTGGTTACTCTCTTTATTGTAAACTCAAAAAAGAAGTTGTGTTTATATACGTGGGAATAGATTAATAAATGTATCTTTTAGTTTTCAAACACCGATCATCGGCATTGGCCCAGCACTACTAAAAAAAATCTTACAATTAATAACCATTTACTCAACCTCTCAAGAATTGTTTTTAAAAATATATTAACATATTTTGAGCACATTGTATGATTTGCAACAGCATAAATACAATCTTAATGATTTTTTTAGTACAGTTTGATTATAGTTATTAATCGAATAATATAAAATTCAAATCAATATTGATATTATCAAAGCTGTGCAGAACCCTAGTGTTCTTTGGCTTCATCCCATTGGTCTTTAATCTTTCTGAGAAATGACAAACAATAAATAAAACTACACAATTGACAATTTGACTAAATTTTTAATTGTTTTGTTTCAAAAATACAAATTAATATTCTAAGATATAAATTTTTTAAACAAGAAAATTTAAAAAAAATCTATTCACTATGTATGTCTGTCATAAAACATCATGGTATTTCAGGCTTCGCTAGATGATCCAACACAGACAGTTGTTATGCACCGCAGTGAACCAACACGTTTGCAGGCTCTTGCTTTGCAGCTTACAGATAAGGTCAACAACTTTGTTGATGCCAATGAAAGGATCTTTGAAATGAAGCAAGGTGAGCTCAACACTATGCAGAAGTTAGCTAAATCACTGTTAAAATATTTTTATACTTTTCAATTTATTGATGACTAGCCCCCTTCCCTGTAAAAAAATATTGTAAAGAATGCTGTAAAACAAAGCTTCGAATCATCCATCATGTCAATATAAAACAAAATTATTTTTTTTACATTAAAAAAAAATACAATTCTACCATCACTGTATAGCCCCCTCCCTCTTTTTGATCCTCCCTCCTATTTTAATCTCATTCCTCTATAATTTTGTTTGCTCTAGGCGCGAAAGGAATTGTGTATACACCAATCAAACAAATTGTTAAAATCAAATTAATTTTTCAGCTTCCTCCACTTTCATTTACTCCCCTCGTTTCCCCAAATTTTACTTTAATATTTTTTTTTTGCGTTCCTCGTCACTACCTCTATTTCTCTTTCCTCAACCCTTCCCCCCCCCCCTACCCCTTCATTAACTTTTTTTTCCCAACGACTATATAATATACTATCAACATTTTTATGAGGAATAAATTAAATTTTCAAAATAAAATATAACCTATGTTACTCGCTGATAATGTAGCTTTATATTGGTGAAAGAATTTTTAAAATTGGTTCAGTAGTTTTTGAGTTTATCCATTACATACAAAAAAACACACAAACAAAAAATCAAATCTTTCCTCTTTATAATATTAGTATAGATAACATGTTGTATAATCTTGCTCTTGAATTTGTAGGTATTCTTAAGCTCTTTCTGGCCTCTTGAAAATCAAAAATTATTTTCTGTCAATGATTTTCCCAGTTAGCGCCCTCTTGGGAATACTATACAAAGCGCTAACTTAAAATCTCCTTATTATGATTTCCACTCTAAAAGGATTTACGCATGGTGGCTACAGACAGGGAATTTAACAAAGAATAAGAAAAAGTCAGGGAATAAAAAAATATGTCTAAAATATCCCATTAATTTCGCAACTAAACACTAAAACAAAAGTGAATAATACCTAAATAAAATAAC
Organism: Timema cristinae; assembly: GCA_039000515.1. Classification (NCBI taxonomy): domain Eukaryota; kingdom Metazoa; phylum Arthropoda; class Insecta; order Phasmatodea; family Timematidae; genus Timema; species Timema cristinae. The sequence continues at coordinate 3,928,347 of JBCFYV010003508.1, read as the reverse complement.
ATTTTATTTTTTTAAATAACTGATAAAACCGTTTATGTTTAGTAGACATAATTTTTTTTTTAAACTTGTGATCAATAATAAATAAAACAAGTCATTATCCACCATTAAAACTGGAAAAAGTAATCAGGGAAAATTGAAAAATGTTGCCGAAGTAGGGAATTTTGCAAAATATTTTGTAGCACCCTGTTACGGTAACTTAAAGGGTTAATAATTAAGAACAACCTTGTCTATATTGACTTTAATTTTATATTTTTGCTTTGGATTGTTTACAATTACAATTTAAAAAAAGAAAGTAAAATGATAGAATTTTAGAAGAAATAAAATAGCACTTTTTCTTTTAGATATCAAAATAGTTTTTAAATTACTTTTCTTTACTGTTGCCTTGCCTAATGTTGAGTTTTATTATCGTTGTATTCTAAGCATTTTTTTAATTGCTCACATTTTACTGGGTCATTGTAACTTTTTTCAAATATTCAGAATTAAAAAAAATATCTATCAGATTTAATCACAAGTTTTCCTACCCCAATCTTTTTAAACCAGTATTAAAACTCGTTCTTTATTCTTAATTTAACTAGGGATATTTATTTAGAATACTTAAAACAATTTGTTCACACAGGGTCCGCTTTATAAACTGTTTGAAAATAGTACTCCAATAATCAACTGAAAACAAATAATTACCATATTGAGTATCGCCAGGAACTTAAAAAAAATTAATTACATTTCTTAAAAGTTTGATACTTATATAGTATTTTATATATTTAAACTTTCAGGTAACTTCTTCAACAGAAGTGGAAACCAAGGTGGCTTTCGAGACCGTCAAAATTTCAACCGACAAGGACAGGACTGGAATAGGCAACGCAGAGACAACAGAAATTATTAATATATTATTCATTATTAGAGAAGGATGTGTGGTCACTTTTTTCAAGTGTGAAGCAAAGCTTAGCGTACAGTGAAAGGTTGATGCTTTAGTCAAATATTAATGTTTTTCCTTACACATCTTGTGCTGTGATTAAACTCTTTAAGACATACTAAAACGTTTATAATTTCTTTGACAAAATGACTGTTCCTTGTCTTATATTTAATTGATATCACTCTTAAAATACAATTCAAAATCAAAAGTTAGACTAAAATGCTTCAAAATTTACAATCCATTATTTACTAAACTCTTTGGATCATTAGAAAATTGTAGCATATAACCCACACGTGTAGTAAGACTTGGTTCTAAATAATAATAATTAAACATTTGACAAATCTTTATTTTGTTTGAAATATTTTTAAAATTGGTAATTTCACTTTGTTGTTGAAAGTAGATATTGATCTTTAACTTTGAATTTCTTTACAGATCCTTCTCCAATATGCAAGCGGATAGCGTTTATATTTAATTTACAATAATTAACAGAAAATTGATGTTTTATATTCATTAATATAAGTATTATATATAGCATTAAAAATAAGAACACACATAAACTAATCTTCATGATTTTCCCCTGAAACCCTCTCAAACCTCTACTAACTCACTCTTTTCTTCAAGTTTTACTGTATAAGTGTTTGAATATTTATTAGTTGTATCAAGTTTAATAAAATATATCTTATGCTGAAGATGGGGGAAGATGTACCTTGAAAACTTCAAAATCAGATGTATTTAATTGTGAAATTTTGATGCTTATATGTTTCTGGTAAGTGTGTAGGCTTTGCTCTTCTCTCCTCTTTTCAATGTTTGATTAAACATATTATATTGTGGTTATTTATAATATATATTTGGGAGAAAGTACAGGAAATGTGGATAGAAAACATACAAGGGAACGAACACAATTTGGGTGTTAAAATGAAAAGAACACATTTTACATTGCTGCCACTGGACAAAGAGATACCATATTGGCAGCGTCTTTAAAAAGTATATAATACAAATTAACTCAAAAAAGCGTAAATAAGTGTTTCTTAAAGAGACATACTAAACTATTTATATAAAATTATGCATAAATCATCAACAACTAATTTATTGCACAATTTTTTTAAAATATATCTCTATAAGGAACACAATAAAGGTAAAAAAGGGATCCAATTACTTGAGAGTCTCAAGTGTGAAGATCCGAGGAAGAGACGACCACTCGTTACTATTGACGTACCATCGGACATGACAGTGGAGGAACTGGCAGAGACAGGTTATAAACAAAACCTAGAGGGCAGAATCACCCAGAAGGAGTTTTTAGAGGGATTTGAACCCAGGCTCAAAACAGTATTGAGAGAGACGGGTCACCAGCCATGTGGTGGAGGTATTGGCCTATTGGTTGGGGGCCATGTCTACTTACGTTTCAGCAGCGTCTCAGTGAAGGACTAATTAGTCATTACAAGATGCTACAGGTGCAGGTATTTAGGGCACAGGCTGAAATTCTGCCATAAAAATGAGTCGGTATGTGGTCAATGTGGGAAGGTGGGACATGAACTCAAGGAATGTAAGGTGAAAACTCAGACGTGTAGGCCTATACCATGTGGTAATAGAAGAAAAGATAAGTATAAGCATCCTAACACCAGAGAGTGAACCACATACAAACTGATTTAGATAGACGGATACAGAGTACAATAGGGGAAGTAAAAGTAAGTCTGATAATAAAAAGGAAGTATTCCCCCTCAAGAAGGAGGAAGACCATTGTGACGTGCGCATTGGGTGGTGGGCTCTGCAAACTGGAGCGCTAGAGTCGGTGTCGGCTCAGAGTGGGCTGGCCCGACGTGAGAGGTGATGATTAACTGGCCTGACTTGAAAGAGTCAACACCTCTCTGCAAATGGCTAGTCTAGAGGGGGAGTCGTTGACCAATGCGC